>JAJHZJ010000024.1:6362447-6667447 GCA_023548195.1 Bettongia penicillata ogilbyi
AATCCAAGGCAGAAAGACTCCACACTCATAGTAAAGCAGCAATGTAAGTAACTAAATGGACCACTCAAAATTTGTTATAATGTCATTTTATTATAATTCACACAGTCCTACAAGTTGCACTCATTAGCTGAAGGAACAGGTAACCAACCTCTTTGGGATGAATTACTAAGTGAAAAGAATCAGTGTGTTGCCAAGAGAAGAAAAGTATGTCATAAACATACCACCTAAACCCTCTCCTAAGCTCTTTTATCTCTTTAGACGTATTATTTTGATGTGGTTTACGAGTTTAGGTGACTTCTCCTTTTTTCAGCTCACAGTAGGAGGAAAGAACTTTAGCTTAATATCTTTCGTAGACATCTTTTATTGGGAAATGAAGACGTTGTATATTGGAGCATTAGATTCCATTTAAATACCTTTACTTTGAAGCATTTCTATGTAGTGAGTTTCTTTTAATCTACCTAAATAGGTATAGATTCTCTTTGCTCAAAAGGTTATCTTAAGTATAAAATGCTCTTGAATTGAAAGTTTAGTGTTATATGTGTATGTGTTTGTTTGTTTTTAAGAAATTATGATTGTGTATCTGTTAACTCCTTATGGGCACTTCAATTAGTATACTTGGAAGATCCTCCTAACTGTACTTTTTCCTCCCGGGGGTTACTCTCAAATCAGCTAATTTTGATTATAATATTTTTTTTTCTCCAGGTAATACATTCTGATGAATAGATGCTGCAGATAAATTGAGTGTAAATAGAAAATAGTACTTAGAATTTTGTCGTTACTGGTGTAGGTTTTCACTTAAGTATAGCTAGGCTTTCTGTTATGTTTGTTGTTTCAATATTTTGGTGTCTTAAGATGTTATTTTCCTTCAAAAATAAAAGAAAAAATAAATTCACTAAGGTTCATATGCACGATATTAGCTTTTTAATTCTCTATTTACATTATGCTTATGAGTCCTGGGAAATGGGTAATTTTAACAATCAGTATGTTGTACTATATTAACATTGTATGACTCTCATTCTATGTATGAGACTTAATCCCATAAAGTTGAGAATCTGTTTTTCTGTAACTGAAAATTGCTATTTAAGGTTTGTGACTTAGGAACTCTTTAGCCCCAAAATTATAATTCTGACCATTTAAAATGAAATTAGTCATTCTTTTTAAAAGTAGACACATTTTTGAACAATTTTGTGCTAGAATTTCTGTTGTCATATTTTAAATACATCAGGGGACCTTTCTGCTTAAATGAATTTTCTCATGAATCCTTTTTCAAAAGTGAATAACCATTTGGTAATGCAGATGATCCACTTCTAATTTATCTGTTTTATAAATGTAGATTTTTTTAAAGTACTGTTGTGTACAAAGCCCCTGTTCATTTAAGACTCATTGCATGTTTGTCTCACAACATGCAACCCTAGCATAAGAACATAGATTGATACAAAGATAAATTGGAAGACATCCACTTTACAAAAATCATTCAAAACAGATTGTATCAAAATAGAAAATTCTCTTAGCACATTTAAAACATGATTCTGTTTACAGATAACGTTTTAGGACTAGACCTATTCTATAAAGGAGAGGTTCTCAGCCTGGAGAATGAGAAACTTGTTAAAGAAGTATAGCATCTATTTGACAGATAACTATTCTATTGAAATTAATCTTTTTTTCCTAATGTGTATATACATGATAAACTATGCAATTTATTTCCTTCGATACTGTATAGAGACCACTCAAAAGTTTACTAAAACCTTAAGGATATTGGGATCCCAAAAGTTTGGGAATCCCCATTTATGAAGTATTACTTCTTTTATCCTCTATCAATAATAGGAAAGAATATCCTCATTATAATTTTGAATTTTCTGCTTTGTCTATTGTTACAAATTAATATCTATGTATATACATTATATATACATTTATGAATATAAAATTGTAAGCTATTATCTTTTATATAAAATAGATCTCACTAATCTCAGAAATTTATCAAGATAAAAATGTTTTAAAAGCCTTCATGTTAAATATTTGAAAGAGCTATCAATTGTGTCACCAAGAACACATTTTTAAAGGTCTTTAATTTTGGTACCCTCAGTTTCTGGCACATATTTTGTATGTGCTTCTGATCCTGTTTTGACTCATTTTTGTCATATTCTGACTAAGTTTAATGCAGGGAAAAATAGCGCATCATGTTTCTCTTATTATAGTTATTAGAGCTTCATATCTGTTCTTTGTGTAGAAGATTTTAAAGTTTTATGCCTTTCCTGAAGCATGATATTTTTCTGTTAAGAGAACAATAAATTGATCAGGGAGAAAACTGGCCCTATAGATCTGCAAGCTTTATGTCATAGAGATTACAAACATAGGAAAAATAGCAGAAGAGAGGATTAGTAATTCAGAGGAGGCGAAACCCAAGAAAACAGTTAATAATAAAGCCAGTGACCTCAGATGTCTATATTACCCATACTTTGTACATTTGCATAAACAGGGTAAACTGGAGCCAATTTGGTGGGCAAGTTACTGAGAGTGAATACAAAAGTAGCATAGTCTGATGAGAATAATGCCTGCCCAAAATGAGCTAAGTCTGCTGATGAATACTAAGGACTTCAAAAAAGGAGTTTTCTTCAGCTGTGTCTGGGGCAGTTCTCAGACCACGGCTAATTCCTAGTCAACATCCATGGTTAGAACGTTGAGGGTTTCACCACCACCATCACTACCATCTCATACTATTCCCTTTTCCCTACCCTTCTCTCTCAGCATTTCTGTCCCAGCCCAGAGTGCTATTTCCCCAACCAGGGTATGCAGATTTTAGATGCCCCTGGAGCTCTCTGTCCCTGACTTTCCTTATGGGACCCGTTCCCAGACCCTGCAGGCTTCTGGTTGACTTTTTGTGCCACCTTAGGCTAGTTGAAGGAAGTTACTCTTTTTTTTTGGATTACTTGATCATATGTGGGAGAACTGAGCTCCTCTATGACCATTTAAAAAATTTCATCTTAATCACAAATCTCTCAAATTCATACTTTCTTAATGTGCAGTAATACTCAATTACATTCCTATATCCTAGTATGTTTTAGTTATTCTCTAATTAATGTGTGCTTTATACTTTTAGAACCTAGAGAGCAAGGAAATGTACCATAGACAAAGCCTAACGTGTAAACAATAGGAATTGGTGCAAGCAGTATTTGTGGGTGAAACATTAGGTAATACATTATTATAATGTAAAAGATTAACTGCAACATTCTTACAGGAAAAAAATGTTCATCATGCAGTTATTCAGTTAAAGAGAGGGAGTGGGGAGAGACAGAGAAAAAGAGAGAAACAAGGGAGAGAGAAGTTGGTAAAACAAAAGTGACCCTTAGGAAGCCTGGATATACAGGATTAGAAAGACCAAGAAAAATGTGTGTTTGACAGATGCTTGAAGCTCATAGAAGACAGGTCAGGCTATTTTCTGTGGTCACATAACCAGTATATGTGAGAGGCAAAACTTAATCTTTTAACTTCTGACTTCAAGACCTGCTCCCTTTCCACTATGCTCCCTTTTCTTGAAAAATTTCCTGAATGACTGACAGAGAAAAAGAGATGAGCATAAAGAAAAGGTCAAATTTTTTTAATTTCAAGAGAAAAAAATATTCAAATTAAAACAAGGAAACCTGTAAAATTGACAAATTTTATGCAAAATAGAACTTAGAAAAAATTGAGGGATTCTAAAAATATTATTTTAACATATACTTTCAGGATGAGGAGCAGACTGGAGATGCATTTAAAAGAGTCACCTTACTACATTGCTTGAAAAGACTGACTTTTAATACTTCTTCAGCCAAAAGACCAAACACCATGCTGGGAGGATACCAGAAACTAACAAGGGGAAAAAAGAAATTAATTTTATACTCAATGGTAGTGTTTCTCTTCACCTATGATAATCCTGTGTTTAGTTCTGGGCATTACAGCCAAGAGCGCTGAAGCTTGAGTTGTGAAGGCCCTGAGTTTAAATATGGCCTCAGATACCTGCTGCCTTGCTGTCTGACTCTGGGCAAGTCACCTAGCCCTGTCTACCATATTTTCTTCATTTGTAAAAATGAGGCTGATAACAGCACTTAGCTCCCAGGGTTGCTGTGAGGACAAAATGAGATTAATATTTCTAAAGCATTATGTAGCTTTAAAGTGCTATGTAAATGCTAGCTCTTGTTAGGGGAAGGCTCAAGAGGCTGATTTTTGTTAGTTTTTTCTTATATAATAGTATGGAAAGATGGAATTTGGAGCAGAGTAGGAATCAAAGTCAATAAAAGTATTCTTGAGAGGGGCATGGATAAGATAAGAAACTTTTTCCAAAAATCAATTTTAGAGTCCTATCAGAGGGAGCATCCATTGAAAGAGGTACATATAGGACAAATGTGTAAAGTACTGTATTCTTCTACATCTGTGAATTCACCATAAGAGATAGTATAAATAGACTTTGAAGGATGTAAATGAAATAAATAATTGCAAAGAATAACAAATTTTTACGGAAAATTGGGGACTTTTTGGAGCTCTATCCTAAACAACTAATATTGTCACTTAAAAAAGGAAGAAATTGAGAAAAGGAATTGTTCCTATCTTGGAGTTAGTAATTTGGATCTAGAAGATGTTTATTTATAATTTAAACTTTAAGCAAAAAATTGCTACTCACACATTCTTCAAAGAAGATAGGATAGGAATTTTCATTTAGGGACAGTACAGGCTAATAGGTTGGGGAGAGAGTTAAACTTTGTAAGCGGTTTTAGCAGTCAGAATGTCATGTTACCAATGTAGACATGAAGAAATCTCCCTTGTCAGTAGCAGTGTGTTCTGAAATAGGTTGAAAGATGAAAGTATGTTAGCATACATTGTAAATTTTATATTAGGTTTTCTGTGGGCAAGTTTGGTATTTTAGAAACAACTGTGGATCCAGTGTCTTAAATGTTCATATGCATTCTTACTTCCCTGGAGAAGCATGTAATTCAGACTCTTAGTTTAACTTAGAGGAGCTAGAGTGTATGTATGAGGATAGAGGGAAATAAGAGTACTGAGGGAGCAAAGAATGGAAAAATTTGGTTGGCTAGTTCCAGACTGAGTTTCTAAGCATCTATAAATAGCATCCTTAGCATATTTCTAGTTAGATGTGGGGAAAGTCAGCTGCAGTACTGGGGATTGGCTATGCTCCCAGAGTAAGGGGGGAAAATGTGTGATAGGAGGCCTATTGAAAATCTAGTGACTGAGACCAACAGAGTGAAGAAAGTAGAAAACTGAGATTTGAGTCCCAATTTAGGAATGCTCGACTATTTAATTTTTATGTTGGATGTTTAGTGAGGAACAGCTGCATCAACAGCATAGCATATAATCCACTTAGGAAAAATTCAGAAGAGAGTGCAAAACTTTGGGTTTAAATAAGGCCTGTAAGGCTACATCTTTCACTCAAGGATAGATATAAAATTTAGTTTGAGAATTAGTCATTTAGGGAGCATCTATAGAAAGCATCATTTTTATATTTACTGGAATTTTAACTGTTTCCTTCCCGATGATCCATTAGTACAAGCCCAAAAACCTTAAGGGGAAATGATTAAAAAAAAAAGTTTAAAAAGAAGATAAAATATTTGTGTTTTTAAATGCAATGCACTTAGAAAGAACTTGAATCCTTTCTGGTTAGAGAATGTTTAGAAATAAAGTGCTTAGATAATAAAGTTAATGAAAAGATCCCCCAGATCTCTTCAGAATTACTCGAAGGTGTATATATTGTTTTTAACTAATTGTTCTTTGACTTTAAAACTTCACTAAAACTTTTGGGACACCATATATAGTAGAATAAGCTTCCCTTTTTCCTGAGTACATTAAAGCAAACTTTTTTAATAATTCTTTTTCTGTTGTTGCAAAACAGTTGGGGTTAAGTGATTTGCCCAGGGTCACACAGTTAAGTGTCAACTATCAGAAGTCCTAATTGAACTCAGTTCTCCTCACCCTGGAGCTGGTGCTCTGTCCACTATGCTATCTGAGCTGCCCCCAGTTTAAAAATAATTCTTGAATGCCTTAATAAAATCTCCAGGTCATTATCAAGGTGCCTAAGGAAGTAGTTTTTTAAAAATCTGTTTATAGGGACTTACATTTATTCCTCATTTTTTCATTTTAGTCAGATTAGTCATGGTAATTCATAGAAAAAAAGAAGTACTTATTTTTCATAGATTAATGGAAATATTTTTCTAATTTAGTTACTTGAATATTTACAAAGTCTCTTTGCAATCAATATTAACTTTGTGTTTCAGTACCCTCAAAAGTGAATTACTTCTAAAACTTCTAACTTGGTCTTTAGACCAAAAAATCTTAGAAATCATTGTACCATGTTGAAGAGAATGTATATATGTGTGTGACTAAGGTATATTTTCAAATTTATCCTAAAACCACATTTAGCTGTTGACATATAAGATTAAGAAGCCCTCTCTCCCTAGGAAAATTGAAGTTTGAATGCTCATAAACGTTTGAGGTTCTAATTACTTTTGTAATTTTGTCTTTTGGATTTATAATTTTGCTATTATATTCAGAAAGAGCCAACCCGGAAATCATGAAAACTTGGATTCATGTTTCCCAACCCTGAAACATACTGTTAGTGAGGTTGGGCAAAACACTTAATTTATCAGATAAACAAAATAAATCACAAAAATAATAAGATCAGACAAAGTTCTTTCATTCTAGGTTAGGTTAAGTGCAAAAAGTCTTCCCTATCCTAAATAGGATATTACTGGTACAGAGTTAATATTTGTAATGATGGTGTAATCATCAAGAGAAAAGTTAAATTATGTACCAGTCTAAGGCTGAAAAGTCTGTTGTGCATGTTTGAAAGAGTTTTATCCAAATTGATAAGTTTTTTTTCATTTTTGAGCTTTAAAAACATTAAAACATTATCCAAAACAATGGAATCTTTGAGCATTATAGATAACTGGAATTTTACTTTACAGTTTTTCACTGTATAGGGATAGTGATTTGTTAGGGTCTTAAACCTTGTGATTTCACTGGTGTGGGAACTTACCAGACAAAGACATTCCCTCCAGCAGTGCCCATCAGTGACTCTGTGATTCCCTCATATGCCTATTTCTCATATTTAAATATGTCCATGTATGTATGTATAAAACTGATATCTCCTCTTCAGTTTAAAGCTTTGGAAAGTTGCCCACAGCACTGAGAGCTGCCCTGGAAACCAGAAAAACCTGGGTTCAAGTCCCATCCCTGACACATACTGGATTAGCGACCTTGGGCAAATCACTTAATTTATCAGTGCTGAGGACAACTTTCCACTGATCTAACACATGTTTCAAGTTGTTTTATCTCTTTATTTTATCCTTCACTATTATCTTCTTTGTACCATTATATTTTCTACGCAAAGCAGCTTTTCTGTCTCCTAATAATTCATTCTTTCTATTGTATTATGTGATAGACTGGCAATCTTAGCCACCTTATTAGAACAGTGTGGAAAGTAGGAGTAAATAGGACTCTATTGAGCCAGAAAGTATGAGCTTTGGTGCATTGCTATGTGAGGCATTTTTGCTTTAAATAACCACTTTTCCCATGTTCCCTAGTTTTGGGCTACATTTTATACAGTTTGATTGTTTTGTCAATATATGTAAGATGTTAATATGAGCTCCCCATTTGAGATATATTACTCTGTTTCACTGTGTTGAATTCTCAGTGGTCTTTTAGATTTAAGGCACTATATTTATTCATATCACTGTAATTATCCTGAGAATATACACATAGGCACAGTCCCAATTCGTTTCTTTTTAGAAGGTTACTTAATTATAAAATTAGCAAGCATCAAAGACATTTCAAAATACAAGAAATAAAAATCATTTTTACATGAACCCATTAATCTCTATTGAGTATTTTTTATTTATTTATTTAACTTTTTACATTCATTTTCACAAAATTTTGGGTTCCAAATTTTCTCCCCTTTTATCCCCTCCCCCCCACCCCAATACCCCAAGCAATCTAATTTTCCCTATCTCCAATCTGCCCTCTCTTCTGTCATCCCTCCCTTCTTTTGTCTCCATTTTCTCTTTTCTCCTGTAGGGCCAGATGACTTTCTATTCCTCATTAACTGTATGTCTTCTTTCCCAATAGCAACAACAATACTATACAGTTGTTCCTAAAACTTTGAGTTTCAAATTCTTCCCATCCCTCCCTCCCCACCCATTCCCTTTGGGAAGGCAGGCAATTCCATATAGGCCATTTCTGTGTAGTTTTGCAAATGACTTCCCTGATAGTCGTGTTGTGTAAGACTAACTGAATTACCCTCCATCCTATCCTGCCCCTCATTGTTTCTATTCTGTCTTTTGATCCTGTCCCTCCCCAAGTGTTGACTTCAAATTGCTCCCTTCTCCCTTTGCCCTCCCTTCCATCATCCCCCCCCTTGCTTATCTTCTTCTCCCCCACTTTCCTATACTGTAAGATAGGTTTTCATACCAAAATGAGTGTGCATTTTATTCCTTCCTTTAGTCAAATGTGATGAGGGTAAACTAATTGTTTTTATTTCTCAGCTCTCTTCTTTTTCCCTCCACTAAGAAGTCTCCTGCTTGCCTCTTAAATGACATATAATTACCCCATTCCATTTCACCCTCTTTCCTCCCGCTACCTTTCTCTCTCACCATTTACCTTAATTTCTTTTAAGATATGATCCCATCCTATTCAATTCAATCTGTGCTCTCTGTCTCTGTATGTGTGTGCATGTGTGTATGTGTGTGTGCGTGTACATGTGTGTGTATGGACCCACCAACTACCCAGGTACTGAAAAGTTTTAAGAGTTACAAATATTGTCTTTCCATGTAGGAATGTAAACAGTTCACTTCTGGTAAGTCCCTTAAGACTTCTCTTTGCTGTTTCCTTTTTCATGCTTCTTCTCATTCTTTGAGAGTCAGATTTTCTTTTCAGTTCTGGTCTTTTCATCAAGAATGATTGAAAGTCCTCTTTGTCATTGAAAGACCATATTTTCCCTTGAAGTATTATACTCAGTTTAGCTGGGTAGGTGATTCTTGGTTTAAGTCCTAGTTCCTTTGACTTCTGGAATATCCTATTCCATGCCCTTCGATCCTTTAATGTAGAAGCTGCTAGATCTTGAGTTATCCTGATTGTATTTCCACAGTACTGGAATTGTTTCTTTCTAGCTGCTTGTAAGATTTTCTCCTTGAGCTGGGAGTTCTGGAATTTGGCCACAATGTTCCTAGGAGTTTCTCTTTTTGGATCTCTTTCAGGTGGTGATCGATGGATTCTTTCAATACTTATTTTGCCCTCTGGTTCTAGAATGTCAGGGCAGTTTTCCTTGATAATTTCATGAAAGATGATGTCTAGGCTCTTTTTTTGATCATGACTTTCAGGTAGTCCCATAATTTTTAAATTGTCTCTCCTGGATCTATTTTCCAGGTCAGTTGTTTTTCCCATGAGATATTTCACATTCTCTTCCATTTTTTCATTCTTTTGGTTTTGTTTTATGATTTCTTGGTTTCTCGTAAAGTCATTAGACTCCCTCTGTTCCATTCTAATTTTGAGAGAACTATTATCTTCAGTGAGCTTTTGAACCTCTTTTTCCATTTGGCTAATTCTGCTTTTGAAAGCATTCTTGTCCTCATTGGCTTTTTGAACCTCTTTTGCCAATTGAGTGAGCCTATTTTTCAAGGTGTTATTTTCTTCAGCATTTTTTTGGGTCTCCTTTACCAAGGTATTGACCCGTTTTTCATACTTTTCTTGCATCTCATTTCTCTTCCCAGTTTTTCCTCCACCTGTCTAACTTGCTTTTCAACATCCTTTTTGAGCTCTTCCAAGGTCTGAGCCCACCCGACATCCCCCTGGGATGTCTGGGGTACCAAGGCCCCGCCCTCCACGTCTTTCGCTGATGGCAAGAATACGTCCTCCTCCTAGTCAGATCTGAAAGTCGGGATCGTTTGCATCTGTTCGAAAAAACTCTCTATAGTCTTATTTTTCTTCCCTTTTCTAGGCATTTTCCCAGCCAGTTACTTGACTTCTGAGATTCCTGTCCACCCCTGCCTAGATCCGCCCAGCTAGTGCTTGGGGTCTGAGATTCAAATGGGCTTTCCCCACCGCCCACGGCTGCTAATCAATGTGAGCTTTAGTTCAGGTGCTGGGGTGGGGGCAGGGCCACCTCCCAGGCTCAGCTCCCTCAGGGGCTTTATGCAGAGACCTTCCATGATAGAGTGAGTGGGGGCGGGGGGAGGGGCCCTCGCCTCCCAGGCTCAGCTCCCTCAGGGGCTTTATGCACAGACCTTCAGTGATAGAGAGGGTGGGGCAGGGCTGTCTCCCAGGCTCAGCTCCCTCAGGGGGTTTATGCAGAGACTCTCAGTAATGCAGACCCTGCCTGCTGCTGGGGGAGTCCCAGGCCGCCGCCACAGCTGCTGCCTCCACCCCCCGCCCCTGCCTCTCCCTCCGCCGCTTCCTCCCGAGGGGGCCCGAGTCACGGAGACACTCCGCTCCCCCTCTCGTCCAGCCCAGCGTCTCTCTCTCTCACTGACCTGTGGCTTCTGTGGGCGGAGGGACTTTCCCAGCCTGCTCAGATCAGCTTCTCTGGGGCCTCGGCCAGGGCAGCGCTGGGGGTGGGGTCCGCTTTCCGGGGCACGACGTACCCTGGGGACGGCTCTCTAGGGCTCTCTGGAACGGAAATCTCTTCCACTCTGTTTCTGCATACTTTTCAGTGATCCAGAACTTATGGGGATCTCTTTTTACATGAATTCTATGGGCTGTGAGTCCGGAGCTTGTAAACGTGTGTCTTTCTACTCCACCATCTTGACTCCGCCCTATTGAGTATTTTTTAAGTATTTATGAAATTTAACAAGGATGAAACAAAATTGCCCTTTTTGTTACCTTTTATTGAGGCTTCTTTCTTCCATTCTTCCCATTTCCCTTTTCTTTTCTTTCTTCTCTCCCTCCAATATCAATACTTTTCCATCTCTGAAAAATATCCATCCTGTTCTGTCCCTGTTGTCCATTACCTCTTTGCTGGGAGGAGGACTGCTTCACCATTTGTCTCCTAAAGTTAGGATTATTCTTATTCACTTGTTTTTTCAATCATGACTGATTCTTTGTGATCCTGTTTGGGTTTTTTTTGTTTGTTTGCCAAAGATATTGGAGTGGTTTGTCATTTCCTTCTCCAGCTCATTTTACAGATGAGGAGCTGAGGCAAACAGGGTTAAGTGACTTACCCAGGGTCACGCAACTTGTAAGTGACTGAGGCCAGATTTCAACTCCTGAAGATGTCTTCTTGACTCCACCAGGTCTGCACTCTATCCATTATGTCTCCTAGCTGTCCCTAGATTTATGATAGATAACTATATGAAACATATATAACTATATATGATAGATAACTAATAAGTTATGATAGATTACTTATTAGGATCTGAAGTCCTTCAGAATTGTTTACCTTTATGATCATTCCATACAATCGTCCCTTTGTGCAGTAGATGACTTGTTAAAGTTTTTCTCTTATATCTTCCTTAGAAGAAAATGATAAATTCATTTTAAAAAGCTTATGCTAATATATCTTTCAGAGGATTTAAACTTCTTAATTATTGAAATGTTAATGTTTGAGTTTTAACTCAAGTGAACATATAATGAAATCAAAAGATAGGTTAATAGTGTCTCCACTAGGCACTTCTCATAGGTTAAGTAACTAGGCATACAAAATAGCAGCAGAATAAAAGTATTTTGCAGATAGTCATTCCACACTTGACAGAAGTTCACATGAAAAAGAAACATAGATTCTTAATACCTGAAAGGGACCTGAGATCACCTTATTGTCTCATAATACAGATGAAAAAATTGACACCCACTAAAGATGAAGTGACATCCTCAATAAATGTAACTTTGCTTAAGGAACCCACACATTGATTATAAACATTTTTCACACTTTTGGTAGTTCTCTCATTTATCTTTATCTAGAATATATGCTCCTATTATGTTTTCCAGCTAAACTTTGGTAGTGTTTTTATGTTTCATCCCCTAATAACAATGAGATACGCCATCAGGTACATGGACAAAGCATCAGGTTTAGGAAAGTAATAGTCAACAGAGATGTAGCCTACAACTTTGCTAATTCTTGTCACATATTAACTAGTTGTTAAGCATCTCCTTGTCATGCAGTTATACTGCTTTATCATTGGAAAAGACCTAAGAAGCTATAAATAACCTAAAGGCTAACCCAAGAATCCCTTCTGAAACATCCTAAGCAGTTAGTCTCCATTTGAAAATCTCTAGTAACAGGAAAACTCACTGCCTTCTGAGACAGCCCATTTCACTTTTGGACAGTACTGATTTTTAGGAAGTTCTTCTTCATAGAACTAAATCATTCTTAATTCAGTCCTGTGGTGCCAAGCAGAGCAAGGCTAATCATTCTTTGATAGGGGAGCTCTCAGACTACCTGAAGGTTGCTTCAGTTATTTTTTCTAATTCTAAAGCATATAAGGTCTTTGAATGCAAAGATTTTTTTTCCTTTGTATTCAGAGTGTCTGGAATATATTAGGCACTTAATAAATGCTTGCCTAGCAGTTATCTGAGTGAAATGTTCCCAGCTTCTTCACTTGATTCTCACTGGGCATCGGTGTTAGACCTCTAACCACTTTTGTTTTTTCTCAACACTTGTCAGTATCCTTTAAAGGGGATACATTGGATTAAACACAGTACCTCAAATGTGGTTTGACAAGTACAGAATACAGCAGAACTATCAGCTCCTTCATTAATATAGCCTAATATGGCTGACTAGAGATCTAAGCTTGTTGTTTTCCTATATAAAATGGAGAAAAGAATTTTACTCCTTGTCACATTGTTGTGAATAAGGTATATTGTAAACTGTAGAGTGACATATAACTGAATTATTTCAGAATTATTTCTGCTCCTGTTTTTATTTAATTATGATAATTAAATGATCCAAAGTGGCATTTTGAGACCTAGGGGGAAATTGTGAAGGTGCGCTAGAGATTTTCTTGTTAAGAGTTGAGAGAAAATACTAGATAAAATTTTCTGTACGCTTCTATGAACAGCTGTCATTGAGGATTGTGTGGCATATCACTCTATAATAGTAGATTGTAGAACCAGAAGAAACTGAAGGTGTGGGAGTTGTGTTTTTTTTGTCTTTGGCTGACAAAGCAGTAAGGCTGCTAACCAAAGAGATTGTGTAGTAATGGCTCTTTTTAAGCAGTTGAGAGAAGTTCTGAGTTGGGATGTTGTAATCTGTGAACTTGGTTCCTAGGTTTTAGATCAGATGCAAATTTGATATCAACTTGTGTGAAGGTGGAGGAGGAAAAAATTTAGGAACATGATAATATAACATTATTAGTTTTGTTTGGTTATTTCAGTTGTTTCTTACTCTTCGTGACCCCATTTGAGGTTTTCTTGGCAAAGAGGCTAGAGTGATTTGTCATTTCCTTCTCCAGCTCCAGGCAATGGTTTGTCATTACAGATGAGGAAACTGAGGCAAACAGGGTTAAACGACATGCTCAGGGTCACACAATAATAAGTATCTGAGGCTGGATTTGAACTCAGGAAGATGAGTCTTCCTGACCCCACGCCTGGCTCTCCATCCACCCAGCTGCCCCTTATTATTAAGTACTATACCATTTTAGTTTAGGACATTTCAACCATAGACTTTAAAAGAATAGCATTTTGATAGGAATTCAAAGAAAGACACAGCATTTCCTGACTGATTATCTTTTTATAGATTCTAAATATGAGACACTAAGTTATGTCACTATAGCTATAATATATAATAGAATGGGATGAAAGTAGGCATTGTAGGGTTCTGAGAAATAGGGATAATATGCAAACAAATCCTGATAATCTTGTGCAAATAGAAGGTAGTTGTTTCTATCTTCAGTTTTAAATATGGCTATTTTCATTTGTAGTAAGATGTATGGGCTTTTGGGAGTTTCCAAATGCCAATGGGTGATGTGTTGACTGAAATTTTTGCACTGTATGGTACAATGAATATTAGCTTTGTCGTGGAAACCTGTTTTGTCTTTTCGTCCTAATTTTAAGTGCCAACTGCTACATTATAATGAGTTTTATGGGGAGCTAATAATAAAAACACATAAGTCCAACAATAAATAAGAGTAGTGAAATGAAAAAAGAAAACCAGATTTGTGGGTAGAAGACCCAAGTTATTTAATATATGTTTGACCTTGAGGAAAATATTTTCTCTCTGCATTTCAGTTTTCTCATCTGTAAAGTGTGAGGGTCAAACTTTGTTCCTTGTAGCTATAAATCCCATTCTAAAGTAACACTACTGAAGTGTGAGTTACAGAATATGTGAGCATTTTTAGGAGTTCCGTGATACTCACATGGCTCATGGGATCGTAGAGCAAGAGCAATTGAGTCAAACTCCTTAATTTTCTACCCAAGGAAAATGAAGCTGTAGTGGGCATCTGATTCTAGGACCTATGCTCTTTGACCTTTATTCCTAACCTACAAACATTTGTTCGAAAACAGGTTGAGAGATAGGAATATGTATTGTCAGTATACGCTGACAGAGGTGATAATTGGCTTTTTTCAAATACACAAAAAGGAAGGTTTCCTACACGCTAAGATAATTATAGAGTGCTGTTTATTTGTTGTTTTTATTTATCCTCTGTTCTCCAAGAGGACCAAAGACACCAGGATGGTGATAATTTGCAGTGAATTGAACTGAAGTGAGGCAGTCCTTTTTGATTGGACTTTGTACTCTTCCTTGAATGCTGCACTCTTTTCATCTGCCTTTTTGCTTTTTCACTGTCTCTCCCCAAGGCATAAGTGCTCTCCATCCTCACTTCTGCCTCTAGACTTGTTCGGGACTGTGCTTAAATCCCTCCTTCTAGTCTCTTCTTCCCCCTCTGACTTCACTCTGATATTATTCCCTTCTTACACTGTGTCGATCTTGCATGCCAGTGTCTTGCATGCGTTCTCCCCATTAGGGATATGAGCTCCTTAAGAAGGAGGGACTTTGTTTTTGCCTTCCCTTGTTATCACCAACACTTAGCTCAATTGCTGGCAGTAATGAGTACTTAATATACTTGCTGACTGACTGGCAAAGGACTGGAAACAAAGGGGTGCCCAGCACTTGGGAAATGACTAAACTAGGACATGAATGTAATAGAATATTGTTGTGCTGTTAAATATGAGCAAGGGAAGTCTTAAACAAATGGATACCAATTGAAATCAGCAAAACCAGGAAGTGGGAATGCTAAGTGATAGTATTCTGGTAATTTATTACCACAACATAATTGGGAAACTGAAGAGCAACTGAATTCTACAAAGCTACAGTGGCTACGCTTGGGCACAAAGAAGATGTACAAGTAGGTATTTCATATGTGTGTGTAATACATATATAAAATATGTATGTATACATGTAAGTGTACATATGTGTATTTGTATATAATATAGTCAGACTTTTAAAAATATATCTTGGTTTTGCTGAACTTTTTTATTCTTTTATTAAAAATTTATTGAATGACACCTTTTTGGGAATGAGGATTATGTTGAAAAATGTAGGTGATATAAAAACAAAAGATACCAATAGAAATTTATTTAACATATATTGAGTAAAAACAACAACCACTTGGTTTTAAGGATTCATTTTGTACTTCTTGGCCTGGGCACCAGAATACCTACAGTGGCTAGGGGTATTTGGGATACTCTTTCGAAAGATGCTGTTGTCTTTAAAAGAGGCATTTGCTGACGAATTCATAGCCTATGAAGGAATTAGACCAATTTTCACCTCTATTTTTGAACTTTAAGCTGCCTTGGACATGGATTATAAAGGTGGAGCAAAGTCTCTTTTTTAGAATAATTTTTCTCTTTGGAAATTTATCTCTCTTAAAGGGAATGTATACATGGGTTAGAGAGAAAAATTGTCTCACTTTCTTCCAAATTACTCTTGGTCCCAGTTCTCTAGAGTTTAGTGAAAGAAGGAACTTGCCATGTTGCTCATTCTCCTTTTCCTTATTCTAAACTGCTGAGCCCTCCATCTGGTTTGAAACTTCTTTGTTCTTCCTATGCCAAGTTTCCAGGCCCTGGAGAGTCATGGATTCAACACCAAACCAGATGGGTGGCTTATCTGATGTTTTTGAGTATCTAAAATAACAATCCCATTTATTAGCATGGATAATTGAGAGTTGACTGTACTTTGAATTTATTTAGTTTAGCTTCTGTGAAATGTAAAGCATTTTTCATTTGTTTCATTCATCTTTGCGCTTATCACCTCTGTGAAGGGTCTATGAAGAAAAACCAGGATGGGGAATCTAAAGAACAGAAAGAAAAGGAATTTGGTGCCATTTACTTTATATATTTTGAGGGGTAATTAGTCTTTTCCTTTGCGTGTGTGTATGTGTGCGTGCGTGTGTGTGTGTTTTAACTTGAATTTATCACAACTACAGCTATAGCTCACTTAATGAAATAAACAGAAATATCTACTTATGGAAATGTTCGGTGATGTTCTTTTAATGTCCTTGAGACAAACTCTTATCTTTGGAAAGAAAAGATGTTCCATCTCCTAAAGACTAACAAAGGCTTAGAAACAGTATCAGCTTAAAAAGAAATAGACAACCAAAATTATACAGGTCAACCCCTTCTGAGAGCAAATATTTAGGCACTTAGTGTTTTCAAAGGAATACGCTTGTATTGGCTTTAGGCAATTAATGGTCACTGGTAGCAGTTTGGGTTTTTTTTTTTGAAGGGTGAGTTATTGTGGTTGTAAAACTTTAGACTAGAATGAAAGAGTCAGGTAACACCAATGGACTATTTTCTGGTCCAGTGTATTTAAGAACCATTGTGTAAATAGCACTAATATATACATATATATGTATATGTATGCATGTATATATGTATGTGTGCATATGCGCACATATGGGAGAAATAACTTGGACAGTCCAAAAATACACAGAGGAAATCTCTTCTGGAAAATGACACAAAGTTTGAAGGAGTTGAAGGATTGATTCTTAAGTTTAAAAAATCATAGATGTTATTATGACCAGAAAAGGTAATTGAAAGGAGGTCAATAACTATGAACCCATATATATCTACTTTTCCATTTATTTAGACTCTTTGTAAGAATGATCTCATATTCATAGGCATGTGTTTAGAGTATCCTTATTGCGCATGGGAGAATGTAATAGGCTTTTCCTGAAACACTGTTGCTTCAGTCACACAGAATGATTTAAAGTTATAAAGAATACACGATCTCACTATATTCATTTGATTGCCAAAGAGAAGAGCATTCTTAAAGGCTTTAAGCAGCATATTTTGGGATCATATATGATTCCTTGATAAATGCAACAGTAGAGATAATTTTGTTCCATGCTCTGATTATTAATATTAAGTGCAACATAGGACAGGGACATATTTGTGTGCGAAGAGTGTTTGCCTTTCTCAGGACAGATGTTTGGTGGAGTGTCTGAGTGGAAGAGGATGCTAGAAGCCTCTGAGTGGTCCTTCTTTACATATGGTGTTTAGCTGACTGTATTAAATCCTGGAATATTACAGGGCTTCCTTAATGAGATAAGTAGGCAATCTAAAGAGTTTAGCCTAGTGAATGAGGAATGCCTATCATCTAGGCTATGATACTGTGTTGCATCAGTATTGCAGGTAGATAAGGTATGCCCAGAGTTGAATAGGAGGAGAGAAATTAAGCTTGATTATATTTGGGTAATTGTGCAGTGTTTCATGGATAGCAAACTTTTTCCTGAAAGAAAAACCTGTCTGTTTAACATTTTTTGTGGTGTTGTATGGCAGTGAGTCATGAAGCAGCATAGTTACTGAATAATCCAATTCTGGGTGATCTGGGAGGAGAAGAGATATGTATAGTTAGCAACGATCATGTCTTCTGAGTGATACATGTTTAATGCCACTTCTTGTACATATTGAGGCAGCTGTGTTGTACAGTAGATAGAGCATTGGGCCAGGAGTCAGGAAAACCTGAATTCACATCCATCCCCAGACACTTATACGAGTCTAGGCAAGTCACTTAACCTCTGTTTGCCTCAGATTCTTCAACCATAAAATGGGGTAATAACAGCACCTGCCTTTCAAAATGTAAAGGTAAAATGAGATAGTATTTATAAAGCTGTTAGCATAGTGTCTAGAATTTAGTAGCTCTATATAAATGCTTATCCTCTTCCCTTCCTTATATGATTAGACAAGGAAATGTGCCAGTCATGGAGGAGTACAAGATGAATAACTATTATGCTCTACTGGTACATACAGAATATGTTTTCCAGCCAGACTGGTCCATTGCCATACACCCCATTCTGTTCTGTCTGCACAAGCTCTCCCCCATCTCTGGAATGCTTTCTGTCCTCACTTCTGCCTTGTGGAATCACAGGTGCCAGTTATGGCTGACCTTCAAGAGGCCTTTTGTGATTTCCCTTAGGTATTAGTGTTGCCTCTCAGTTATGTCATATTTATATGTGTGTATGTGTATATATATATATATATATTTCATTTTTACTAATTATGTACATGTTCTATTCGGTAGAATGTAAACTCTGTGAGAGCAAAGATCATTTCAGTTGTCTTGTTTGGAACACAGTAGGAGCTTACTAAATGAATCCTGGCTATGTCACTTATTATCTGGGTAACCTTGAACAAGTGGCTTCACCTCTTTGGGCCTTGGTTTTCTTAGCTTTAAAATGAATGTGTTTGACTAGATGAACTTTAAGTCTCATTCATCCCTAATTGTATTATCTTCTTGTTCTTGTAATATGACTTCTGACCCCACCAGAGAAACCTTTCTTTTTAAAGTTACTGTTTTGAAAATAACAATATCCTTTTCTCAGTCTTTATCCTGTTGTCAGCTCCTGAAAGTAATGATACTGTCATCTATTTCATCCTCCTGAATACTTCTCCTCACTTGGCTTCCAAGACATTACTTTCTCCTGGTATTCTTCATACCTGTCCAGTGGTGCCTACTCAGTCTCTTTTCATCATCTTATCATTTTAATTCCCATTTGTCAGGGATGCCTCTTAAGGTTTTATCCTGGAATCTCTGCTGTTGGTGTTCTCATCTTATTCAGTTGGTTACCAAGACAACATACCTATTCCTATATCTTTCCTGAACTCCAGTCTCACTGACATCCTTCTTCTGGATATCTTCACCAGGGTGTCTCTAACTCAACACCTCCAAAAGGAATCCATTATCTTAATCAGCTTCATCTTTCATCCAAAGAGTATTACCTTACATTCTTCCAGGTCTGTAACCTCAAAGACATTCTTTATCCTTCCCTGTTCCTCACCACTTGCCATATTTTCTTGATTCAAGCTTTACAGTGTGTCTCATACATCTCCTTCTCTCTGCTTGTAAGATCATACCTCCGAAGTTCAGTTACGAAGACCACTGCAATAGTCTCCTTATTGGACTTTGTGATTATAATATCTTCCATTCTATATTTAGTCTGCCTCACATCAGTCAATTAAATATTTCTGGATAGAGTACTGGCCCTGGAGTCCAGAGTAGTGGAGCTCAAATGTGGCCTTAGTTATATAATACCGTTTACCTCAGTTTCCTTATCTTTAAAATGAGCTGGAGAAAGAAATGGCAAACCATTCCAGTTTCCTTGCCAAGAAAACCCCAATTGGGGTTACAGAGAGTTGGACATGGCTAAAAACTACTGAACACAAGATAAAGGTCTAACCACAGCACTTTCCTATTGAATGACCTTCAGTGACTTCCTGTGACTACTAGGATAAAATGCAAACTTGTCATTCTGACAGAGAGAGAGAGAGAGTTAGAAAAAGAGGAATGAGGAAGGGTCAAGTCCTGTCTTCCACCTACCTTTCCAGACATTTTATATTACTCTTATTCGTGTATTCTATGAACCTAAACTGACCTTTTTGGCCGTTCCCAGAATCTGTAGCCTATCACCGTAATTGGAATGCATTCCTTCCTTCTTCCTTCTTTTTTAGAATCTCTAGTCTCAGTATAGTTAATACTTCCTGTAAAAAAGACTTTCTTAATCTTAGTCTCCCTCCTTCATTTTTGTTGTCATTTTGTTTTGTCATTTTTGTTGTCATTTTGTTTTGTCATTTTGTTGTGTTTACTTACCAATGTACCAATGCAGTATTCTCTCTTTTCTCCAGAATATTGTAAGCTTGGTTTTCATCTCTATCTTCATGGTCCAGAAAAATGCCTTGTACTTAGGTACTTAGTAAATGTTTGCTGAAATAAATTTATTCTAGTATTGATGGCCACAGCAGGATCCACAAAAGAGACACTGGAAAAATTCTCTCACCCTTTTCCCCAGATCATCATGTGGCTGTGACAGGTATCCATTCCCTAAGGATGTGAGATGCTAACTCAGAGATGGTGATTTCTTAATTAGAACCTCATTCTTTTTTGTTTTGGATAGGATAGATGAGCAGGTGTGGATGGGTTATGATCTGCATTCCAGAGTCTTTCCTTCCATATCAGATTTCAAATTCTTAAAGATCAAATTCTTTATACATTTAGGCATTTAGTATTCTTTTGAAAACTGATCATTTTCAGGAACTTGATTAAGTTTAATTTGAGGGTTTTGCTTAAACATTAAAATTTTTTATAAATCATATTTCTCCCCAAAGTATTGATTCAAGTAATTATTTTTTGACTAATAGTAATAAGGAATCATTTTACCTTTTATCCGACTACACAAATCTCTTTATTGGTAGTATCTTACTAAATTTGTCAATATCTTACAAAATTTGGATCAGGCCTACAAAATACGTGGCTATATTTAGGGAACAAAAATTTTTGCTTTTTATAGACCAAATATTGAGGAGAGGTAAAAGAGTAATAATGGGTACAGAATATATGCAAAGAAATTATGTAACGTGCTACAGATTTTTCTAACCCTAAAAACGTGATTATCTCTTTCTTTTATATAGTATTACAGATAAATTTGAAGGCATAATTCCCAATTGTGAAGCAAGTAAGAAATGGCATAGAAAACTATTTGCATTAGCTATTTCATGCATTGTTACATATGGTGGTTTTGTCAAACAGATTTTATAACCCTTGGGATCTAATAAGAGGCTATAGCCCTGTTTGGTTTATAAATCTGCGTGGGATATTATTTAGATCTTCAGAGATGAAAGACCAGAGAATCACTTCCTTATGTTATCAATTCCTCTATGGGAAAGTATATTAAAAAGTAGAAGATGTAATAGTATATAATTTAGCAACATAATATACAATGTGGGATGAGAGACAATTATAGTGTTTCATTTCTCTGTATTTTCCATTTTAGCTGAATGCATTTTAGCAACAATTGGTTTCTGGCTGTAACACTATTTTAGCTGTTTCATAAACCTTTATAGCAAATTACTGTGGTGTACCAAATAAAATCAACTCCTCACTTCATTCTTGAAAGTCATATTCTGAGTAGTTGGATTAAAAAGAACTTTTATAAGTAAATATATCTTTTAACAACCATTTGTACACTTTTTTTGGTCAAAGTGCTGGCTCAGATTTTTCAAAACTTCCCCCTGTATTTAAGATTGAGTTCATTTTGACAAAGAATAAGACATCTTGTGCCTATTTAGTTCATGGTAAGTTGATATATGGTACTAAATTCTGTGGTCAACACATCACAAAGTAAACAGTATTGAATTGAATAGGACCTTGTTTTATCCTTGCTTCACACAGTGCCTTTAGTATACTCTTTAGGCAATGGGGCATTGCTTCTCTTTTCAGGTGTTTCCAGCAGTCTTACCTCAGCACCCTCTTCCCTAATTAACCCCTACTCCACTTTTTAGAATGTTCAGCTGCTAATGTCTTCTTTAAAAACACCCCTAAAACTTTTTTGCTGTTCAAAGGGAAGAGAAAATTGAGTTTTGGGAATTTCTGGGGCAAGGAAAAAAGTGGCACTTTTTTTTCCTGAGAGATACAGCATAGATCCTGTTTGTGAAGCAAGGAGAAAAGATGTACATATTTAGAAGGCATATTACTCTTTAAAAAAAATTATACTTGAATGTCCCCTTATCAAAGCCTCCTTGGGAGAGGAATAAATTCTGGATGCACCTAGAAAACTGAGTAGGAATTCCTCCCTCAAATTGTGCTTCAGCATTTATGTATGTGTTTTAATTTTTATGTGAGAAAATATGGCCAAAGACTAATGAATAAGACAGAAAAGGACAATGGTGAGGTTTGTGTGGCTTTTTGTGTGTGCATTTCTATTAGGAGAGCACATTGTTTGTTGGTCTAGGTAAGAGGTTGTAACTTGATTAAAATAAGAGCTATTTGCATTTTACAAGTATGCCTGAATTTCACAAATCATGAATTTTGCAGATGGAAGCTAGTTGTATTGAATCCTTTTCCTGAATAATACTTCTAACTTATGTAGAAAGGCTAAATTAAGCAGATAGAGCATAACTGTGAAGCACATTAATGAATTTGTTAGTTCTGCTTCCCTGGTGTGGACATTAATGCAACAGATAACTTTATATTAGCTAGTAATGACAACATATATTGCCATCGATCAATAAATATCTTTGTAGCTTATTGCTCAAATAATCATACAAAGTAACGCCTCATCATAACCTGGTATGGAGGCAGCCCTGGGTTCTCAAAGACTATGCAAGTCCAATGTGAATTCTGGCAAGCCTACCAAAAATATGTTCAAGTATGGTCTGTCAATGACTATCATCCAAGAACCAGGCTGTCTAAATTTAGAAAGATTGGTGGGGTGGGTTTTTGTTTTGTGATGTTTGTGTGTTCTTGTGTTTGTGTGTAATATAATGCATATGGCCATAGCAACTCAAGAAGATGGTCAGGGAGTGGGTGGAGGCTCTTCAACATATATATTTTTAAAAAGGAGTACCGATGAAGTAACTGGTAGTTTAAATCATTGGTGTCTAATTCAAATAGAACCAAGGGATGTGTACAAGGATACTTGCAGGTTACCTGTTGACACATTAACATTATCTATGTTTTAGTATATTTTTATTTATTTTGTTCAGTATTTACCAGGTACATTTTAATTTGATTCCCCCATACTCAGGAGTGTTATAAGCCACAGTTGTTTGACTCCTCTGGTTTAGGTTTCCAAAGTCGGGACTTCAGCTCCCTGGGTGGTCTGGCATGATCTCAGAGATGGTGTGATCAACCAGCTGATAGATTGAGTCCCACTCCCTCTGGGATACCCAATCATTGATCTTGTCCCTAATATAGCCATACCTGCCACTTGCCACTCTGTCCTTTCCTATTACTGCTTGAGTATTGACTACTCAGGGCAGATATAATCTAACCACAACAGGATATCCACAGCAGCAGATGCACAGGTGCCATTGGAAAATCCTCCCCCACATTTTATCTCCAACTCATTCCTAATCCTGAGGTCATCTCATGACTGTAATAGGTGCCCCTCCAAGAGCAGGCTCTTTGCTCTGCTCAAGGCCAGTTATCTATTATACTTCCACCACCCTTTATTGTTATGAGTGGAACAGAGGGAATCCCACTGGGTGAGCAGAAAGCACGGTGACCCATCTTTCCATTCACTCAGGATTGCAATATCAGTGTCTTTATTTGTCAGTCTCCCTCACCACACATATTTTAATTATTCTTGCTATTATGTATTTATTTTGTTTCTTACCCTGCCCCCCCATTGCGAAAGAAAAAAGTAAAATCCTTGTAACAAATATGAGTCATCAAGTAAAACAAATCTCCCATATTTGGCCATGTGCAAAAATACATCTCATTCTGCATTTTTGAGCCCATCAGCTCTCTATCAGGACCACTACACATATTAATTAATGTAGTTGCCACATCTCATTTATATATCCATAGCATCATTTGTCCAATTCTTTCTTCTCGTACAACCATTAACCTGTCTGTCACTGAGATTGTTGCATTGATCTGCCTGCCTCAAGCCTCTTTCTTCTCCACTCTCCCTTCCATTCACCTGTCCTTCCATCTTTCCTCCATTCAGTAAATTCCAGTAGCACTCCAGTGCTTTAGGGTAAATTTAGGGCAAAATATAGACTTCTCTGTTTAACATTAAAACCCTTCGCAACCTGGCCCTAACCTGTCTGTGAAGACTCTGTTTCCCCTTCTATACTTCCCAGTCCAAACATAATGACCTTCTTGCCATTCCTAACACATTAAAAAAACAGACCTAAACATCCAATATGAATAGGAAAGTAAGGTATTGTATATTATTAGTAGGCAGAATCATGTGATAAACAGAAATGAATTTATGTTAAAAACTTTCTACCAAGTTGAAAGCAGAAACAATTTACTTTTGCTTGGTTTGTATTGTTCATGGTATCTTTACTCATAAAAACACAACTAAAGCTGAAAACCTACCTTGGTCACTGACTTATTGACTTATGATTTGATTCTTGTATTGCATTTCTTTCAAGAAAAAAGATCTTTAGAAAAACAAATTTGTCTGCTTGGCTAGATACATTATTCAAATTAATTGAACAATTAACTCCTAATAATTTTTTAAATAAGTATACATACATTGATAAAAATTTTTTATATGCCAACTCCCAATATAAATGTATTTACCTAATTACAAATTATATGGATATAGCTCTAGATATATATATATATATATATATATATATGTAGTTCTGTATTAATAATTATGTATATTGTAACAAGAAATTACAAAAGGATGAAATAAAATATTTGATCCTAGAGTCAGTAGGAGTCACTAGAGTTTATTGAACAGGAAAGTGACATGATCAGGTCTAAACTTGAAGAAAATCGCATTGGCTGTTTTCTGAAGGAAGGATTGCAAGCTAATTAGGAGACTATTGGAAGTAAAAAGATGAGAGATTATGGAGCACCGTCCCTAGTCAGGAGGACCTCAGTTCAAATCTGGCCTCAGGCACTTGACACTTAATAGCTTGTGTGACCTTGGGCAAGTCACTTAACCCCAACTACCTTGCCAAAAAAGAGAGAGAAGTTATGAGTGCTTGTTCTAGAGTAGCGACCATTGGTGGAGAGAAGAGGAACCTATGCTAGTAATGTGAAGATAGAAAGGACAAAGTTTGGCAACTGCCTGTGTGTATAAGATGAGAATAAGGAATTGGAATGACACTATATTTGAAAATCCGACTGACCAGAATATGGGAGGTGCAGAAGAAGGGTGGGTTTTGGGGAAAAGATAGAGATTCCTGTGTTGCACATACTGAGTTTGAGTTTGAGATGCCTACCATGTACATTTGGAAATGTTCAATGGGCAATTCATCATGGAGGACTGGAGCAAAGGAGAGATACTAGGGTTTGATATATAGACCTGGGAGTTATCTACATGAAGGAGATTATTAAACCATTGAGAGTTGATGAAATTACCAGTTGAGATAGTAAAGAGAGAGAAGAGGGCACAGGACAGAGCCTTAGGATACATTCTTGAGTTGAGAATATAATATGGTTGATAATAAAGCAAAGGAGGCTGATAATGAGCTGGTGAAGCAGGTAGGGGGAGAAGTGAAAGAGTAATACACACCTCAGAGAGAGCTGAGTGACCAGCTTTCAAATGCTACATACAGAGAGCTCAAGAATGAAGATTGAGAACAGACCAGATTTGACAGTTAAGAAATCATCGGTAGCTTCAAAGAGCAGTTTCAGTTTTGTGCAGAGTCAGGGATAAAAAGGAGCATGACAGCCACAATGATTAGAGTGATAGTGCAAGAGAGAGTGAGTGGGGTTAGATAATTTAATTGCAACCTATTCTCTCCCCGTCCACTGATATTGTACTTTTTACTACCACAAAATAAAAATTGTATGTCTGAGGGTGGGGTGGAAGAATAGAGCTTGCTCATTGGGACACTGTTCAGAAAAACAAAGGTCACTGCTACTGAAAATTTACCCACCAACTCCTATAGGTTCCTTCATCAGATTAGGTTAGAACTCCCCTGGGAATTATACGCTTCTCTATACATGGATTACCCATAAATCCCATCTGTGGGAGGGGGAGCAGGGAGGAGGAAGTAAGGAGAGAAGTGTTTAAATAGGTGGTATTACTATGTTGGAGATAAACCCACCTCTCTAGCTATGTTGGCGATAGGCTTTTCCCCCTTTTTTCACTCTGGTTGAAAACCTACTGCTTATTGTTAATCCAGGATCCGCCTTGGAGACAAATGCTCTAGATGACCAAATTTATCAATGCTTTTTGATGAAAACCTAGGATATCATACATGCTACCTTTTAAATATATATTCAACATAATTTAGCAATTTTGTGATGATTTAGGATCACAATCATAAAATTATACATTTCTAAATGAAGTAGAGCAGTTAGGTGGCACAGTGGATAGAGTGAAGGTCCTTAAGTTAGGAAGATTCATCTTTGTGAGTTCAGATCTGGGCTCAGACACTAACTGTGTGACCATGGTCAAGTCAGTTAATCCATTTTGCTTCAGTTTCCTTATGTTTTAAAATGAGCTGGAGAAGGAAATGGCAAACAGTTCCTTTATCTCTGCCAAGAAGACCCTAAATGGGGTCACAAAGAGTTGAACACAACTGAAAAACATCTGAAATAATCCAAGATGGGCCATTGTGCTTTCTTGAATAACTCAATTTAATTGTGGGTATTGAAAACTCCTGTGTAATAGGAACCTGTGGAGGATATAAGAGAATTATGCCTGTTCTCAGTTTCCTTGAATTTACTGTCTTGATGTTGTAACAATTTAAGACACTATAAAAATAGCTTGTATTTATATATTAATTCAGATTTCCTTAATGCTCACATCCATCATTCTATTTTGATTCTTACAGCAAGCCTGTGAAACATGCAGTATGAGTCTGATTACAGATAAACAGACTCAGAAAGTTAAGTCTGCTGTATAGTGGAACAAATAGCAGGTTTGGAGTCAGAAGACATGCAATATAAAAACATAGATTTAGATTTGGATAATATTCTTACAGGTATAAAATAGATTGGTTTGCTCTGGGATGAGATGCTTCTCTAAGAACCCCATAAAGATTATCATATGGTGCTTATTACACATAGAATATGAACTGAAGAAACGTCATTTAAATGACAAAGACTCCTCCTCCATACTTGATATCTTTTTAGCCTCTGCCTTTCTGTGATACTTATGCTAAAATAAATGCTAAAATTAGATAATGAGCAGAATTAGGACTTAGGGAAAATTGTGTTTTAAAAAAAAATAGCAAAGTGTATTGTATTCAATGGAGAACTGACTGTCGCTCAGGAAGATCTGGTTTCAGGTCTGGCCTCTGACAAGTAGTGATTGTGTGATCCTGGACCCTTGGCAGTTACACATAATGCTGCTAGAAAAATCTTTACACAGATAACGTGGTTTTTTTAAAAATATAATTTAGAAAATATTCACAACAGTGGAATTATTGGCTCAAAAACTACGAATATTTTTTTTTTTTTAACTCTTACTGTTGCCTTTCAGGTTCTCCCCAAAGAGACTCTATAAATGTGCAATTGTCCTACATTTAAATGAATTCACCAGTTTCTCCTCAACCATGCCAGCACTGATTTTTCATTGCTTTTAATTGTCTTTTCTCATTTGATAGGTACAAAGTGGTACCTCAAAAATTGTTTTTAAATTTAAAATTTTTTTAAATATTTAAACTCTCTGGTGAAGAATTTAATGAATTTATTATAACAGTTGTCTTCTGACTTTTTCTGCTCATATATTTTTGAAAAATTTTGTCTTGTTTTTATGTATTTTTTTAATCATATAATTTACTTTAATTCACCTCTAGCCCCCACTCACAGCCATCTTGGGTTGCAGAATTTTTAAAAAAAAGTGGGAAAGAGCATTAGTTCAGCAAAATAATTAATATAAACATGTCACACAGTACAAGCAATATTCTGCTCTCAGTTACCTTCTTCTTCAAAGACTAAATCATAGGAACAATTAGTATGTGACAGTATGCCAGAATTTTTGAAATTCAGGTAAAGGAGTCCTAAGCAGAAAAGCGATTTCTCTAGAAACATATCTTAAGTAGAAATGGAGAGGATGAATGCATCAAGAGTATAGTTTTAAAAACTGAAAAAAGTCCATTAAATAAACTGCAAATAAGCGCAAAAGAGGAAATTCTGAAAATTAAAAGAAGAGGACAAAATGGAAAATGAAAGGATTACAGAAGTGATTAAAATGCTAAAATCTGTTTGTTTGAAATGAGTAACAATTAAAAAATAACCCTTTACCTAACTTGATGAAAAGGTGGAATAAATCAAATTCTCAAAATAAAAGTGAAATTTCGACAGATAAATTTTGAACAATGATCAAAACCTATTGTTAATCTTCTTATTAGTGAGGATAAGAAATTTTTAAATGGATAGCAACTATATATTTCTTATTTTGAAAACTATTCATCACCTTTGACTATTTACTTTTGCTTCATATGTATTATAACAGTTTTTTTAAAAAAAGTTTGTGGTGATTTGAAAACTTTATTATGATAGAATTTGGAATCATAACTTCCTTTTTTTTTCACTTTGTTAATAAATGTTATGCCCACTTTGGAATGTGAGAATTCTGTGTCATTCACACATATAATAGTTCAGTATTATATTAGCTTAATTTGACAACTGACAGTGGTTTATAGTCTTGAATTATATGTCGTAACATTGCAGGTGAAGTAGTAGAAATGGCAGAAATGAGAGAGGACATGGGAGCTACCCATATCTTCTTCCCACTTTTAAGATGACTGCCATCCTCCCTTTTCCTCCCTCCTTCCTTATTCCTTAATTAAGGCTAGTGGTCGCTCTTCTTTTTTTGCTTCTGGAATTTCCCTAAATCCTTCCTATATGGTTCCTGCTTTTACTGTGTGGGACAATTCTACTCTTCTCACCTAGTTGTCACTTCTTTCTAAACCCCTGTGCCAGTCCAGAATAGGGTCAGCTGTGGCAGACTTGGTGTTAGCGCCTATTTATTTTATAACCAGAATTTGTATATATTCTTCCCACACTGTCAAGAGTTTTCAGATACTTTAGAGTCAAAGAAAGGGTTAGTAGAGACTGCAACTGCCAATGATTCTAGCTGCTGATATGTAAAGCAGAAATCTGTTTAGGTGTAGGAAGTTCAAACCCAGCTTGAATTACTCGGGGCAGGAAAGGGAGAAGAGAAATGTGGGAGTTATTCCTGCCTTCATTACGGGACAGTGAAAATTGTCACCCCCAAACAGAACAGTTGAGCATATACATTTTGTTACGTGTGTGGTTCTGTTATTAGTGGAGCATTAATAGAGTAAGTTGTTTGGATTGAGATTGAGAACTGGCCCAGGAGTTATAAAGCTTTCATATGAATCCTGACTCTGTTACTTTGGTATAGGACCTGCATGGCCTTGGAAAAGTCACTTAACCTCTTGAGGTTTCATTTTCATGACAATTACACATGAATTACTCATTGGGAAATTAACTTACTTTTACAGAGTACATAAGAGACTTCTTATTGTTAAGGGAGTAAAGTTATTTACTCCCTTTTGATATTGACTATTGGTTCACCAGGGTCCCTGAAATAGAAACTTTAAAAAAATGATTTTCTTTTTCCCAATGAAAAAAGAAATCTGGATCTTTAGCCCAGTTATTCAGAGGAGGCCCAGTGCAGGGTTAAATTGATTCCTACTTCTCTAGTCTTAGGGAGCATTTGCTCTCTAAAGTCATAAAGGGAAAATCCCAGTATAGCATAAAGGATATGCTAGGGGTATAAATATTTATTTAGCACTTTATGTTACAAAACATTCCTTACAACAATCCTGTGAGGCAGATAGTTTCTGTATTCTCCCTATTTCACAGATGTGGAAGCTGAAGGCTGGAAGCAGTGACATAACTTGCCCAGTGACATAGTTCATAAGTCTTAGAGTTAAAAACAAAAGGAATCCCAAAGATTCCGATTCCAAATCCATGCCTTTTCCATGCTGTCACACTTCCTCAAGACTTCTAAAGCTATAAAACTACATATTGTTTTTTAAAAAGTTCTAGAACAGTGATCATAAAGGTAAAATTACTAAAATAATAGGGCAAAATAACACTATTGCCAATAAGTCTCCTTTTTTTCTCCTACAGTCTTTCCCTTTCTCCTGCCACTTTACCCATGGAAGAGTAAACACTGTGATTTAGGGGGAGACTCGCCTTAGAATCAGAAATACTTGGGTTCAGATCCTGCCTTTGGTGGTTTGACCATGATCAAACATCCTGACCTTTCAGAACCTTAAGCTACTCTCTGAGTCTACAATGTGCAGATGATTTGCCGATCTGGATTGGTAGATTGTTTCTAGAGGGTAAATTCCTCGTGCTCTTGAAATTACAGGATGCAACCAGAAAAAAAAAAAAAGAAATTCACTGCCTGTTGTAAATATTTCCTTCACTTGTAAGCTTGTCTATTTTAAACTAGACAATAGGGCACTAGGCACTTATTGACCGTTTATAGCTATTTCTACATGCATGCTCTTGAATTATGCCCTCAAGTTTTTCCTGACCATTGGGTGAACACTCAGTTTCTCATCTTGTATTTTTTGAATATTGTATTACTAAAGAACTAGCTTTGTACTCTTCCAAGTCCTGGTGGTATTTTTCCCCTTAAAAATCTAGAGGAATATAAACTTCATAAGATGAAAATGAGATTTTTTTCCCTTAATTTGTATTTCAGATTATTAACTTTTGAAATGTACTGTTATGATGTTATAAACTCATGGAATCACAGTGTTAGAATTAGGAAATACCTGAAAGATCATCTATTCTAGCCCAATTCCTCATTATACCCATGAAGAAACTAATCTTTTTTAAAGTCAAACAAAAAGCCTAATGTAGTCACTCAATATATGCTGCTCAAATTGGAAAAGAATTTCATTTATTCTTATGATATAGAAAATAAAAATAATAATGTTATTTTATGAAGTCACTTCCTCATTTGAATTTTTCTTTAAAAAAAACTTTACTAGTGTGAGCTGCTACTGCAAATGAGACAAGAATAAAAATGAATGCATCTGGCAGAGGAAGAGGTAGAAGGCTAAAAATGCTGTGTTTTTTCAGGGATGAATGTGGACACAGAAAATAGCTTTGTTAGCATGTGAAGCATTGGGTCCCTCGTTTTTTGATGGTTTATTCATTTTCCTAGCTACAAAAATGATCTGTGTAGATATGCTAGATTGCTTAAATATTCTTTCCTATATTTAACACCTGTAGAATTTCTCCTTGCCATGAATTTTAGAATTAAGCTATTGAAGTCATGTTAAAAAAACAAACAAACAAACCCCAAACCAAAACAAAACATTGGAGTCTTCCGACGGGTCCATCTCCTACCAACAGGGAGAGAGAAATCGTCCAGCTCTGAAATTCTTAAGAAGTGCTGCAAGAGGCCGTCAGTCTTATTGTAGTACAGAGGACAATTCCGTTTAACAGCTTCGGTGGTGGTGGTGTTTGTTAGAACTTCATTAAAACAAAAACAAAGCAAAATAAAAAACTAGGACTTTCTATTCAGATCTGAAAGAGGTAGAACTTTTGTTCCCTTAGTGTGAGTAGAACCTCCTTTATTGATTTGATACATTCAGTTTAGATATCAGAAGCTTTCTTAATTATTTTCCGCAACATAGTAGTTTGGGCCCAAGGTAAAGTTAGGATAATGGTCAGTGATCATTAAAGATATTTTGTTGCCCTTCCAAAGTCAGAAGACTCTACCCCCTTTCTTTTTCTCCATTTTATCATCTCTAACAGATTAAAGAATATTCTGCTCACGCTCTGAAGAATAAAAGAGAAATCCTCCTACTTTGTTAAAATTGATCACAAGTTGTCCTCAATTTAGAGCAATTAAAAATTAACATTAGATTGGGATTCAAGAGATATTGAAGAAGGCCTAGCTTTGGCACTAACTAGTTGTATGACTTTGAGTAAGTCACTTAAATTCTCTGGGTCTCTATTTACCCCTCTATAATGAAATGATTTGATTAGATAATCTCCAAATTCAATTTGAGTTCTAAAATTTATGCTGGGGGGAGGTCCTTAACCTTTTTCTTTGTTTCCTGGACCCCTTTGGCAGTGATACTTATGGATCCCTTCTTGGAATATTTTTAAATGCATAAAGTAAAATATATAGAATTATAAAGAAAACCAATATATGAAAATATGGTTATTGAAGTTTTAAAAACAATTCATAGACTCTAAGTTAAGAACCTGAGACTTAGAATAATAAATGCTTACAAAGTATAGCTATTGCAGTTGTTATGATAACGTACCTTTAGAATAGGTAGCATACACAGTCTCATAGTTCATGCTCTTAGGTGCATATATGGTCCTAATTTTCCAACTCCCAGCCTGGCCCCTTGTCCTCTTTCCTCTTATACTACCTTTCTGCTTATTATAGCCTCTCTTCTGGGAAATAGAGGAGGGTTTTCTGGACTTTTATGTGGACTGCTACCCAGCTCTATTCCATTCCTGGGAATAGCCTTCAGCAGTTTAAGGAGTTCCTTAGGTTGTTACCTAGGTGACCTAATAGCAGAGAAACATGTGAATGATAGCCTGGAGTAACACAGTAGATAAAATTGAAGGAAGGATTGAACAAAGGAAAGTGTCCTGTTCTCAATCCATTAGTGTCTTTTTAAGGATCTCTGATAAAGGGAGAAAAAACATCTTACTTTAATGATAATGGCATTAAAAGTAGTGATTTAAAAAAAGTCAAGAGAAGATACTATAGGTAAAAATCAAAGTCAGCAGATTTAGGATATTTTGCCATAAGCTGAAATAAATAATTGAATGAACAAAGCAGCATGATTGCAGCAGATGAGTAAAACTTTTAGAGGCTTACAAGCTGCAGGGCTAAATTTTGAGGAAATAGGTCCTATCCTCAAATACAGCAGTTTAATATGGTGGTTGACATCTATGTTTGTTGCTACAGGGAAAGTAACAAGGGAAGAGTAAGATGGAAAGCAAGAGAAAACTTCTAAATCAGATTTAATAATAATTTGATTTTTAATACTTGGGTCATATCTTTTGAGCTTATTGTAATGTATGAGATGAGAAATTGATCTAAACTTAATTTCTGCCAAACTGTTTTCCCATTTTTCTGGTTATGTTTTTTGGTTGTACAGTTCTTCCCCACGAAGTAATTCATGTTTTGGGTTTACCAAACAGTGGTTTATTTAATTCAGTTTTTCCCCTGAGTCTGTATTTTTCCATCTTTTCTGGCAAAAAACTCCTTTAGAAAAGTCATCTATACTATGAACCTTCTTCTCATCTTACCATTTTCCAAACTTATTGCTGTCTGACTTCCAGCTGCTCTCTCCAAAGGAATCAATGATCACTTAATCGTCATCTTTCTTGTCCTTTCTGCCACATTTCACACTTGACCTCTGCCATATTTCACACTTGACCTCTTCCACTTGCTGATTAATTACAGTAAAAGCAAGGCAGCAATTCGGGCGAGAATAAGAGACTTGTATGGCATATTGATGATGCAATGTATCAGATAATTTTATTTTTTGCAAATTTTATCACTATTCCAACTATGCCTTTTTCCTACATAGAGGAGACAGTGGGAATAGAGAGGATTGTCCTGTAGATTTATTGACCAGAATTTGGTCATTTCAATTCCCTCTATCTAAGGATGAGGGATGAATCATAGATTATCCAAAAAGTTCTAAAGATGTGATATTGGGCTAATGCTACTGCCATAGACAGAAATACTTAACTAAAAAATTAGAACAAGTTTTGAGGAAAGCTATTCAACTCAGCTTTTTAGAAAATGTTGAATTTTACACACCAGAGGAACATATTTTTTAAAGTGTGTCCTCTGGGTATTTGAGGATGAGAATGTGTGTTTGTCCTTTGTTGCCAAAGAAGACCATGCCATCAGAGAAATAATAACATAATTTGCACTTGACTTTGTTTTGAGTGAGGGAGGGCTGTGCAGGTCACCAGCCTCACTTCTCCTCCAGAGCCATCTGAATCCAGTGACCAGATATTCATCAGGATGACTGGAGATGACCCAGGATGAGGCAGTTGGGGTTAAGTGACTTGCCCAAAGTCACACAGCTAGTGAGTGGCAAGTGTCTAAGGTGAAATTTGAACTCAGGTCCTCCTGACTCCTGCACTGGTGCTCTATCCGCTGCACCATCTAGGAGCCCCAAGGATGACAGTGTGCCTTACAAGAGAAGACACTGTTAGAAGGCATAGATTGGAAAGTCCTCTTTGCAGAATTGATAGTTGAAGCATTGGGAGGAAGTGGTATTGCCAAGGGAGAGAGACTCAGGATAGATCCTTGGGAAACAGCATTCACTTTACAGGTTTGGGAAGCAAGGAAGGAACTACTGGAGGTGGGAAGGAAAGGAATCTGTTGTAAAAGCAGGTGAGAGAACCAAGGGTATGCATTATTTTAGAATCCAAGGAGAGGGAGTGGTCAGTTTATAGACTGCACAAAGAAGTCATGCAAGATGAGAATGTAAAGGACAGGCTAATGGAATTAGAGATTTTGCATATGTTGACCTTTGGAAAGCAGTTACAGTAGAATGGTTATGGAAAACATTGCAAAGGGTTAAGGAGTGGGTTGTTGTTGTGTTTGTCCTTTGTTGTGGAAGAGGACCATGACATCAAGATGATGACATGACTTGCAGCTGACTTTGATTTGAGTGAAGGAGGCTGTGCAAGGGCACCAGCTCCCTTTCTCCTCCAGTCATCTGGGTCCAGTGGCCTGATATGCATCGGGATGACTGGAGATGGCCCAGGATGCAATGTGGGACCCTGGCCATTTTAGGCTAAGGTCTCTATCACATTCTTACGTTGAGTGAGATACACCCATTCAATGAATAGACTTCTTTATAGTTATTCAAAGAATGCCCCCTTGAAAAAGAAAGAGTGGGTAATGAGGAAGTGAAAACATATTGTAAGTTTTTCAGGAAGTTTAGAAATAAAGGGGAGAAGTCGTTGTTGGCCACACGGTATGGGAAGGTCAAGAGAAGGTGGTGGTCGGTTGTTTTTTTTTTCTTTTCCATTAATCCTTTCTCATGAAAGAATGCTGTGTTGCCTCAGACCACCAAATGGGGCAGAGAGACATGAATCATCCATTTCAAATCTGCTAAGTATAACAGATCCCTTTGATTTCTCTTTGGTATCATTAATAGTGGAGGGTCCTTTTTGTAAAGGAGAAGATATTATAGTTTGAGTTGTTCCACAGTCAAAGGACTGGATTCAACTCCAGACTACATTAACTATATGTGTGACCTCAGGCAAGTTATTTAACATTTCTGGGCCACAATTTTCTTATCTCTAAAATGTGCTTTAAAAAAACCTGGATGACCTCCTTGGGAGGGCAGGTATATTAGTCTTGGGGTACTGGTACATGAGTGCCCCAAAATTCTTTTGCATGAACATTGTCTGTTCCACAAGCCAAGAATCACATTTGGCATTATTTTATGTGTCTGGAATAGAGGGACAGATTAAGCTGACCACAGTAAGGGTGTCTGCAGAAGAGCAATATGCCAAAAAAAAAAAAAGACTTCAGGGAGATAGCAAAAGTGATCAGTTTAACAGCATTAGAATAAAAATTTAAAGAGCAGAGGAAATATAGAGGAGAGATACAAATAAAGGGCTTTTTTAAAGTATCATAGTAATGATCAAGTGTGCCTTTGTCCTAAGACAAATAGTCTTCAATGACTACTAGGTTATTGAAAAAAATCCTTGATGTCTAATTTAAGATTAGGAATTTAGAAAAGTAGAGTGGAAACTTTAGTAAAGCCTTACATATAGGAGCAGGAATTGTAGGAAAATAAATTATTTAAATTAAATAGAAAGTAAAAGTTAAATATATGTATTATGTTTTTCTATGTGAAAATTTGAGAGTTCGCCCAATTCAAAATGGTTGTTTCCATACCAAAGTGGTGCTAGAAATTTTCATTTGCTAACATTCTGAATAATGTTATTTGCCTTTGAAATAAAAAAAGATTGAGACAGAAATCTGATCAACCTGAGGTTTTTGTATGGAATATAAGAGTTGAAATGAATAATTAAACAAGTGACAGCTAATAAAATATACAGCACATTGCTTCAAAGTAAGAAACTGTAACTCTGCCTTCGGGATAAATGTTTTTCATTACTTTTTAATTGTTGCCAGTGTTGACCTTGAAGGTCTTTTCTGGCAGATAATTTGTTATGATAAGGATGAGATCACTAAGTATTTTAGCATAAACTGCATAATGCCAATAGTTTATTCATTTTATATAATGTTGATGTGGTAAGAGTTTTGTTAGGAATTTGTTCTCCATATTTGGGTGGCAGTCTTTTTCTCAGATAATGTCTTTGGTTTTTTTTTTTTTAGAAACATTCAGGGTGACCTCCCTTGTCTGTGCTCTTCTAAGTGTTAAATGTTACATCTCTCCATCTTTTTATCTATCTATCTGTCTATCTATCTATCTATCATGTCCATGTGCTTTAGGATCCTTACTGTATAGGAATTTGCATGGCCCTTCCTTCTGATTTGATGTAGATAAAAGAGGACTACTAGAAGGTGTTGTCCCTCCTCCTGTCGCAGAAGAAGGATAGGAGGGAATCAGAGCCCCCCACATGAGTGTGGCAGCATCAAGTCAGGTTAAAGAACTTGCATAAGTTACTGATCGTCTGCAGACAAAATGCCAGCTGCTTTTTTGAGATTGCTGGACATTTTTCCTTAATCTTCCTTGTTTTTTGATCCTTCTGAATCTTGAATTCAGAACTGGGACTTGTGATAGAATTTTGTCCTGAAGTTGAATCATGCAGGTGTTTTCCTGGTAACAAAGTTGTGTGCAGGCTTTTTCCACTTTGTTTCTCTACTCCTTTTTATCAGATATAGTTAGTGGAATGGCACCCATTAAGATTATTCCTTTACAACTGATTTTAAAGAGCTCTATGAAATTATATTAAAATCCATGTTAAATTGACAAATTTGTTTTTAATTCTTAATATGTATATATGATAGTGAATATATTTTGGAAGCTTCTTAATTGCTGAATTAATGAAAACATTCACACAGGAAAATGTATAGCTCTTCATCACACTTAACCAGAAACCTGTGATATTTCAAGATTTTAATTTCTTTATTTTACTAAGTTCATGTCTTTTAAGAGTGACAGAATGCTTTTTTATGCAAATCCTATGAGACAGGTACTACAAACATTAATGTTTGTATTTTTATATGTGAGCACACTGAGTGACTTCCTTATGATCGATCATACGTTTAGTTTATGCTAAAATGGAGATTTAAGCCCATGTTTTCTAATTTCTAAATATATACTCTTTCTATAATAGACTGCCTCTATTAGGGTAATATGACTATTTATGTTTCTTACTTTGGCAGTTTTCTCAGAAATCTTCGTTTTGTGTTATAGAGTGTGCTGGCAGGTTTCACATGGATTATTTTTGAGGTTTTTGCTAAAGCCAACTTATTCACTAAGTTTGGATGTTGGTTTTGTGATCTGTATTTGGAATGGAAAGAATTATGGCTCCTACATATGAACTTTCAATAACTCATGTGAAAGAAATATAACAAAGTAGCAATTCAGTTAAAATAAATTTATTTACAGAAAATATAATTGAAGCATGTGTTCTTTAAATCAAAAGATTTGCATGAAGCATTGACAAGAAATGAAATGACCAAATGACTTACATTGATATGAAATAATTGGTTCCTATTATTAGCTGTAGAAGATGTCTACATCTTGCTCTAAATATTAATACTGTGAAGTAATAGAAAACATAAATTATTAAGCATGAATATTCATTTTAATTTTTTTTAAATTTATAATCAACAGAGATTAAATTTGGTAACAATTCATAAAGCCTATTATTAGTGTTTAAGGACTTGTTTTCAGTGTGACAGTCAAGGGGAATAGCCCTTCCTTTTTGGTTCCATCACTCATTTTAAGAGATTCTGATTTAAAAGGGCCTTAAAAAGTCAATCTTTTTCCCTGTAATTTGTAGTGACAGATTTGTAAGTAAAATGTCACAGTGCTATTGACTCCAATGATTGGTTTGTTTTCATATGTTTAGTCAATAGACAGCAGTTGTTTTAGAGGCATGTGATTTCATAAATTCATGACCTCTCTGGCATGTTGTCATTAAAGACATATTTAACATATAGAAAACCAATAATGATTGGTTAAGATTTTGCTATTAAAGAGGTTTTATAAATTTCTATGACAACATAAACTAATGTATGAGAAATACGTAGACATTATTTTGGAAAGAAACTTCCATTTTACTGATCACAAGTTGTTTTTTTTTTTTATTTTGTCTAAAGCTCTTTTTTCTTATCAAAAAAAGGAAAGCAGTTTTTGCCTTCCAGCATACCCCTCAAAATCACATAACTGATGTTTCAACTTTTTGTTGTTCGTAGGGAAATTTTAGGTAACATAATGGAATATATAGAGTAGTATATTACTAAAAAAACTTTGAAAATGCTTTTATTGTGATCTAAATTGTGACATTATCCTAAACATTACCTGTTCATATTTTTCATTCATAAGCCTGGTTAATAATTATATGATTTTAATCCTGTTTGCAAATAGTTTTTCACAATAAATGGATTCTATAGCCATTTTGTTTCATTTGAGAATAAATGTTTTTTCCTTTTTTATTTTGGAGGAAGAAAAAGCCAAAGATGACATGAATAAGAAAACTTGGCTTTGCTGAATTCTACATTTAATTCTAACTGCTTAACTACTATTTCATACTGTTTCAGTTGTCATCAGATCTATAACTTATTCTCTCATAGGCAGTCTCATGTGCTCCATAGGCAGTCTAACTTACAAACAAGTTACATTCTCAAGATTTGTAAGTCTGTTACATTTTCTGGGAGAAGCAGTATCATAAATGGTGATGAGGTTTCCATGCCAGTTCATAAATTCCAAATGTAGCTGAAGTCATTATCAGTTTATATACAGTTATCATACTTTTACATTAATGACTCACATACTTAATGAAAATGTACAGAAGTCATGCAGGATTGGCAGGCATAGATTAATGTGATCTAATTATCCCCATGGACAGGATCACATGTGTTTGAGACAAATCATTACATTATACATAGGATCATCTTTGTTATTAAGTATAAAATCTGCATTTCTCCATTATGGCTTTTTAGATAGCTTCTCAGGCATTGTGAGCGAGGAAGAAGATGTGTTGTGGAAGGTCAGTTTCAGTGATAATTAGAGTACTGGACTTAGACTGAGGCTTCAATTTCTGTCTGATACTAGCTGTATAACATAACCCTGGGCAATTCATTTAATCATACTGAGCCCCAGTTTCTCTGTCTGTAAATTGGGGAAAACTAGCCAGAGCACTTGGGACAACTGGGTGGTTCAGTGGATAGAGTACTGGCTCTGGAGTCAGGAGAAATTCAGTTCAAATCTGGCCCCTGACACTTATTAAGTATGTGACCTTGACCAAGTCACTTAACGCTGTTTGCCTCAGTTTCTTTCTCATTCTGTCAAATGAGCTAGAGATGGCAAACCACTTCAATATCTTTGCCAAGAAAACCCCAAATGGGATTGTGAAAGTTGAACATGTCTGATCGACAAAACGACAACAAAAACCAGAATGCTTGTTTTGTAGGATTGAAATAAGGATCAAATGTTAAAATATAAAGCAGTTTGCAAATCTTAAAATATTATGTAAATATCTATCATTCTTATTTCCTAAACCCTTGTTTACTTTGCAGAGCTCTGTGGGGAGGCCCTTTCCAGTCGATGCCAGGGTTTTTAAGCGTGCAGATCTTTGAGTCAGATATTTTGTACCTCAATTATCCATATTTCACTTTAAGAAGTAAAGAATATTAGCTCTAAGATATCCTCCATACTGTTTTATCTGGTAGGAAAATACTTTGAGAAATTAGAAGTGAAAAGAAATAAGGAGTTAGAAGTTTATAGGATTTAGAAACCTATGATCATAGGTTCAGAACTGGAAAGGGTCCTCAAAGAAGAGAGTTGCAAAATTAAGCCAGAATTATTATTAGACAATTTCTTACCATCTAAAGATTGACTTGCTCTTCGAGCTTAAACAGCTTTGTCTGAAGCTTTTTATCTTACCCAGAGTATATGTTCTCTAGACAAATAATGAATTAAAAAAACTTGTTACGATTAATTCAGTGTCACTCAACAAACATTTATTGATTTGAATACTGTGTAATGATATAATACATATTTAGTAAAGCATGGGCAAATAAAGCTTTTCTTTACATGCTCTTATGTAAATTTGCTTTGGTGTGTGCATTTCTTTTAAAAGTACTTTTGTACTTGGCAGTTTTTATTTCTTAAAATCATGAGTAAATTATTGTACAGCTGCAGTACAAAATTCTTCCTGCCTATAGTGGAATTTATTATATAAGCAATGGTTTGATAAAAAGGAACTTTCCTTACAGTTCAGTACAATGAATAACAGCACTTATTGGCCTGATTTATGTCTCAAACAATGTGTGTGAACATTGGATTTAGAATCTGAGCCCTTGGTTTGGAATCCTTTTTATTTCACTTAATACTTGTGTGGCCTTTGGAAAGTCACTTAACATCAGTTAACTTACTTGAAAATTGAAGAGGTTGTACCTGATGATCTATGGTCCCTTCATATTCTAAATCTGTGATTCCAAGATATTTGGACTGTTTTCTTACATTAGAATAAATGATATTTAATTGTAGTATATTTTACAGAGCCTTTCTGGTCTTACTTGTTTTGTGAGTAAGCTTTTCAATTTCAATTCTCCAACCAAGTATTAAGAAAGGTATAAATTAAAGAGTATATTTACATTGAAATATGGACTTTGTAAGTCTGTGTCACCTAACTCTGAGGAAGAGAAGACAGGTTAAATGTTGAATTTAGTTTCTTTAAAATTAATTTTTATTGCTTCAGATATTATTTATTTTATCCTGGCATTTTTTGGCATTACTACTACTAAAAAGTAGAAGTTTCATAGGATAATATTATGGAAGTTCTTCCTGTCCCTGCCGTCCCTGGTCCCCCTACTGCCTTAGGTTAGCCAGGTGGCTTTCATTCTGAAATACCATAAAACATTTGTTGCAGAGTTTCTCTGTGAAGGACTGCCATTACTTTATTTCTTCTCAAATACATTTATGATGTGAGCTTTGGTGCCAAGGTTGTTTACTGCTGAGCATATTGTTTTTGGTCTGTGCATTATTTGGTCTGAATTCAGGAAAAATAAGTGTTCAATTACTTTCCCCAGAATCGTTTATTAGATGTCTTTTCCAGAAAATATAATAATAGCATATAAAATACCAAGTATTGATGTTGATTCCCTATCTAATTTTGGAAATAAATCCAAAATAATTGGCTTTTGAGTTTCTAGTAGAGAGAAGGGGGCATTTAATTTTAGTGGTTGAATTTTTAAATGTAGCTTGAGTCCCTATCAGAGTGTTTAGATTACATGAAATCAGTGACACTTGATATAAATCAGAGAACATTTTTTCAAAGAGATCATGTGGGCACAGGTTTTTAGTGTAAGAGTAAGCTTAATGTAAATGTTATTGCATAGAAATCTATTACTATTAGTGTTTCTGTGAATGATGATAATGATGATTCCTTAGTATATGTTGTCCTCAGAAACTAAATTGTTTTGAAAATAAGAATCCTTGTAATATTTCTTATAAAAGAAGAGGTAGCGAGGTGTGACCAAACTGATGGATTTAGGGGCAGCCATCCTGCTGAACTATTTCAGCATTTATCTCCAAAAAACTTTAAAATAGCACCTCCAATCAGAACTTAGAGTGGCAGAGGCAATGTAAGATCCAGGTAAGACCATTTTTTTGAACTAAGAAAATATAAGAGGTTTGTAGGAGACATTTGTGAAACTAGGGTGGAATCCAGAGAGCCCACACAGTAGGGGCAACAGCAGCTTTAGGTGCCCAGAGACAGGAAGGGTGTCAGAAAACTGGTCAGAAAGAGATTACAGGAGGGACCCTTTGCAGATAGCTGGCTCTGACTGGCAACTCCATTATCCATATGCAGTTTTGAGTCACACTTCCAGGGCAGAAGGGAGGAAGGGAAAAGCACAGCATTAGCACTGGTGGCTGCAGGGGACCAGGGAACCATCCTGAGGAAAGACCAGGAGAATGCTGACCATACCTTTCCCAGCATCACACCGCCTTGGAAGCGCTAAAAACTTGCAGAACCCCAGAAGTAGCTCTGAAAAAAGAAGCCCAAAAAAGCCTGAAACTTGAGGCAATGCCTGCTCACTCCAAGGTGAATAGAGTGAAACTTTAACATAAAGTGCAAAGTTAAGAAATAGACTGGAAAATGAGCAAACAAAAACAAAAAGAATTTGACCATATATAGTAGCAGAGAATACCAAGACATAAACTCAGAAGACAGCAATATGAAACAACTTTTAAAAAAGCCTCAAAGAAAAATGCTAATTGGACTCAAACCCAACAAATATTCCTGGAGGAATTAAAGAGATAAGAGTAGAAGAGGAAGAATTGGCAAAATAGTGAGTGACACAAGAAAATTATGGAAAAAGAATTATAAGATTGGTAAAAGAGGTACAAAAATTACTTAAAGAAAATAACACCTTAAAAAAACAGAATTGGCCAAATGGTAAAAGTGACACAAAAAGTCACTGAAAAAAACAAGTCCTTAAAAATTTCAGTTTGGCAAGTAGAAGGTAATAACTAAATGAGGCATCAAGAAACAGTAAAACAAAGTTAAAATAATTTTAAAAACAGAAGAAAATATGAAATATTGTATTGAAAAAAGAACTGACCTGGAAAATAGGTTGAGGAGAGGCAGTTTAAGAATTATTGGAATCCCTGAAAGCCATGATCAGAGAACAAGTCTAGACATCATATTTCAAGAAATTATATGGAAAAACATCCCTGATATCTTAGATCCAGAAGATAAAATGGAAATTGAAAACAATGCGCCAATTACCTTCTGATATCCCAAAAAGAAAACTTCCAGAAATATTACAGTCAAATTCCAGAGCTTCCAGGTCAAAGAGAAAATAATTCAAGCACCCAGAAAGAAACAATTAAAATATCATGGAGCCAAAGTCAGGATCACCTAAGGTTAGTGACTTCCACATTAAAGGAGCAGAGGTCTTGGATTATGATATTTTGGAAAGTAAAGGTGCTCGGATTACCCTCAAGAATAACCTGCCCAGCAAAACGGAGTGTAATCCTTTAGGGGGGGAAATGGATACTTAAATAAATAGAGGACTGATGTGAAAAGACCAGAACTGAATGGAACATCTGATATCAAACACAAGACTCAAGAGAAACACAAAAAGGTAAACATGAAGGAGTAATTCCAAAGCTGAGCTGTTTATATTCCTGTATAGGAACATAATACACGTAACTCCTAAGAACTTTATCATTATTAGAAACATCAAAAGGAGTTTATATAGACAGAGGGCATGTCTGTAGGTCGTTTATATCAGAATGATCTCCCAAAAAAGTGAGATGAGAAACTGGGAGAAAGGGGAAGGGAGAGGTAGAATGGGGAAAAATTTTCCTCACATAAAAATCAACAACCCCCATTCTTTTTCAGTGGAAGAATAATGAGGGAAGTGGTAGGCAGTGCTTTAACCTCATTTGAACTTGGTTCAAAGATGGAAGAATATATTTGTATACATATATGCCTATACGTGCACTCAGTTGTGTATAGAAATGTAACTTACCCATCAGGGAAATAGGAGAGGAAAGAGATAAGAGAAAAGAGGACAATGATAAAGAAGGAGGGTGAACTAAGGATGGCAGTGGTTAGAAGCAAGACAGACTTTGGAGGATAGATAGACAAAATGAAAAGAGAAAGAGGAAGAAACAAAAAAATGGAACTGAGGGGAATACATAATTAATCATTATAACTGTGAATGAAAATGAAAACAAAAGCAGATAGCAGAATGTATTAGAAACCAGAATCCAACAATATTTTGTTTACAGGAGACACTCTTGAAACAGAAAGACATAGACAGAGTTAAAAACGATGTGTTGGAGAAGAATCTAATATGCTTCAACTAAAGTAAAAAAGTCAGGAATAACAATTGTGATCTCAGACAAAGCAAAAGCAAAAAGAGGTCTAATTAAAAGAGATAATCTGGGAAATTACGTTATGTTAAAAGTTACCATAGACAATGAAGTAACATCATAAATTTTTACAGCAAGTATCTCTGATAAAGGCCTTATTTCTCAAATGTATACTAACAATAGAATTGAGTCAGATTTAGAGAAATAAGAACCATTTATCAATTGCTAAAGGAGGATATAAGTAAGCAGTTTTCAGAGGAAGAAATCAAAGCTATCTATAGTCATATAAAAAAATACTCTAAATCACTATTGATCAGAGAAATGCAAATTAAAACAACTCTGAGGTAACACACCTATCAGAAATGACAAATGCAGGAAGACATGAGGAGTAAAATAATTACGCTAATGAAGTGCTGACGGAGGAATGAACTGATTGATCCAAATCATTTTGGACAATAATTTGGAAGTAGGACAAAAGGACTATAAACTCTGCGTACCCTTTGACTCAGCTGTACTGCTACTAGGTCTGTATGCCAAAGAGATAAAAGGGAAAGGACACAGATGTATAAAAATATTTACTGCAGCTCTTTTTTGTGGTTGCAAAAATGGGAAATCAAGGAGACATTTATTAATTAGGAAACAACTGAACAAGTTGTGTCATATGATTGTTACAGAGTACTATTGTGCTATAAAAAATAATGAGGGAAGCGTTTCAGAAAAATAAACACTGCAAGAACTATATGAACTGTTGCAAAGTGAAGTGATAAGAAAATGGACATCATTGTGTACAGTAATGGTAATGTTGTAGTGATAATCAATTATGAAAGACTTGACTACTCTGATCAATACAATACAATATCAATACAGGGTTATTCCAAAAGACTCATGATGAAAAATGCTGTCAACCTCTAGAAAGAGAGAATTAACTGTAAGTGGGAATTGAAGTATAATTTTCTCACTTTGTTTTCCTTGCTTATTTTGAAAAAAGGCTATATGGAAATATGTTTTGCATGATTTCACATGTATAATTGATATTATATTACTTGCCTTCTCAATGGTTATGGTGGTGCATGGAAGAGAGGGTAAGAATTTGGAACTCAGAATTTAAAAAGAAAAGAATGTTAAAAATTAATAAGCAATAAATTTTAAATATTTTTAAAGTTGAAGAAAGAATAGGAATTATGACTTTTATATACACACTGGTTCAAAAATGTATTGTTTCTTAGTTACTTAACCGAGAATACAAACATTTTTCTTAATCTTTGATTATGATCTTATATATTTTTTTAATTTTGCGTACTTTCTTTTCAGCTACATTGACATTCAAAAGTAGGTTTGTTACTGCTGCTGCTGTTGGTGCTGCAGGAAAGTTAGAATTTAGGATGTGTGTATATTTCTTGGACACCAGTTTTTCATGTTGGATTAGCTGCCATATATGTCTTTCAATCCTGAAGATAAATAATTCATGTAATTTTCATTCTTCACTCTTTAGACAGAAATACTTTTTGTTTCTTGAAACTCCTGAGGAATGTTTAACTTGTTTTCAGATGACTGCCAAACCTTAAAAGCTGCCTCAGTGTACTTATTTTTTTGATACATGATATAGCTATTTCTTATTAGAAATATTTGCTTTTAACAATTTATTTATCCAGACAAACCTGTCTTGTTTTTAAAAGCAATAATTTATTACTGTAGAACGATTTACTTTTCAGTTTGTGATCCGATGCTGCTTTAGTAGAGAACAATAATTACACTTAATACTTATTAATGGTAGTGAAAAAGAGTGCTTAGATCTATGTGTGTGTATAGGTATACATGTGTGTATCTGCTTTTTAAGTATTCAGCGCACTTCTGCCTGTTTTGTTGTTGTTATGCATTTGTTTCAGTTGTGTCTGACTCTCTGTGACCCCATTTGGAGATTTCTTGGCAGAGAGACTGATTTGCCATTTCCTTCTCCGGCTTATTATACAGATGAGGAAAATGAGGCTTAAGTGACTTGCCCACGGTAACACAGCTCCTAATGTCCGAGATCAGATTTAAATTCAAGAAGATTCATTTTCCTGACTTCAGACCTGGCACTCTAGCCACTAGCTGTCCCATATCTAGTTCTCTACTTGTATAATTATATGCTATGAATTGAATATATAGTAAAAACATTAATTATGGGTACTCTTAAGATACCAGTTTTAAAAGTTTATTCAAATTTTTTTAATGAGAAAATAATGGTTCCAAGACCAAGGGAGAAATCTTTGTAGCAAGGTTGAATTAGGAAATCTTGGTGAGAAAGTCAACTATATTTAAGGATAAAAGTTGGAATATTTGGTCTAATTTAGTTGCATTTTTTATCTTAGTTTTCTTCAGTATCATTTCTGTGACTGAGTAGTTCAAATGTGACAAGTTGCTGATCCTTCATATTTGCAGATCTTTTCTATCTTTGTTGTCATTCTACTTTTATCCTTAAATGCAGTTGACTTAGTTGGGGTTTCTCACTGAGATTTCTTCATATTGGATTTGCTCTCCATTACCTGTTGCAGTTTTATGAGGGACCAATCCCACTGGTATCTGCAAGTTCCTGGATGTTTGTGTTTTATGGTATTGACTATGCTGATAATAAACCTTTACTCAATTTACTGAATTCTTAATTCCACCTCTCTATCAGGGTTTTTTTCCCTTTGCTCTTGACTTTTAACTTTCTTGACTACTCTGTAGTCTACTTTGGTTTCCAATTTGTTGTTTCTGAATACCAAACCATTTTTTGATCACTTTCTTTTATCCTTCTCTGAGACTAAAAAAAAGTTATATTTCCAAACTAGTGTTACTTTTGACTGCAATATCTTTCCTCTTAGTAAGTAAATGAAGTGCTAAATGAGGTGGATTTAAACCCCTTTCATTCTTGTTATAGAAAGGGGTAACCCAATTAACATGGATTAAACTTAAGAAAAATGATGTAATGGTTATCTTTTGCTCCATTTATTTCAGATTAAGGGGCCCCAGCAACTTGTTTACATAGATCAAGTTGGAGTTGTTTATATTATACTCCCTGTCACTTTCATTGTTACATTTTTAACTTTGCATTATTTTTTTTACTTTTGGCCCATTTAGGCAGTGGTCTGAACACAGCCTATTTAGGAGTAATTCCAAAAATACTCAGCATCCTTTTTTGCAATGTTTTTCAGTGCTCACCAAGGTGAGTGCCTTGCAATTCTTTTTTCAAAGAAAGTATTTGTGATACATAGGTATGAAGCTTCTTTGTAGTCTTTGACATCATTCCTTCCCTTCTTCTGAATGATATTCTTAAATATTTTCATCGACTTCCTTATTGCTACCTGTGCCTTGAAATGAGCGTATCAGAATATATGTAAATTTAATTTGGAGGTCCTTACAGTTCCACATTGTATTTTTCTACCTCTTCATTCTCAGTAACCGTAGTTACACATAAGGTGCAGTGATTTTTATGATGAGATTTTTACACTATTTATCAAAAACAGTATACTATGAGATAGCCACATATCCTATGAAATGGCAGGTATGTGTGTGTCGGTCTGTGTGTGTATGTATGTATGTGCCTATGAATACAACTCAAAAGTCTCTTTCCTTTCCTTTTCCGAGAAGAATCTGTGAATTCTCTTTCCATAAGAGCAATTCCACTATCTCTTTGCTTTCCCAAGGGGAATCTGGGAGTTCTTACATTTAATTTTAACTTCTAATGTCTTCTGATTTCATTTATAGTGAAAATGTCAAAACTGTTACAGATCTTTTCTTCTGAAAGTATGTCCACTTAGTAGTCTTTGACTAGGATCTCACATTTAGAGTTCCAACTGCTTGATATTAGTTTCAACATGTTGATATTTATGAATCTTAAATCTGTATAGTTTTAAATGCCATCTTTCATGTAGAAGTGGAAGAAGATACAGCATAAATGAGGGCCATTTTTTTTTGTTTCAGGGTTTGCTATGACCAAAGGATTCATCACCAAGTGACCAGCCTCCTGGCACTAAACCTTTCTGTACTTAGCTAGGCTTTTCCTCAAAAACCAGACACGATCTGTTGCTGGTTATATACTTGAAGCTTTTCCAGCACTGCAGAACCTGCAGGATCCTGTGATCTGGCAAAAAGCCCTCCAAGACTTAGGGTCATCTCTACACAGTGAGGCATTATAATAAAACTTGGTAGAATAAGAATAGATATTTAATGATAAAATGTGCAAAGTAGTATTTGTATTTATTGACTATATCAGAGTCTAAACAAAAATTTTGTAATCTGTTTTGCTGATTGCATGGCAAGCAAATAAAAAATAAACTAATTAGGATGCCAAATATAATTAATATAATTTTTGGCCATTTTTAGGCAACTATGATGAGTCTTTAAAAATTTGGAATTTAAATATAATTTGAAATTAAATTTCTTTATTATATTAAGAAATGAGGAAACTAGAACCTTGAAAAGTTAGGTTTAATATTGTAGTATCATAAAACCTACTTATTTCCATAAAGTTTGGTTCCTGGAAAAATTGTACAGACAATGAAGTTCCTGATTTTAGTATTACATATTCCTTTCTTTTGCATTTCCTTTTGTTTTTTGCATACTGTCAGACACTCTTATTTCTTTATGTGTGGACATAGTTTCCAGAAAGAAATATACAGCACTTTTCAAGGGGAAAAAGTTTGTCATCATGTTATTTGTATCATTGAATGTTGATCCTAAAAATGTGACTATGGACATTTTCATTAGTGTGATATCTCATTTGCTTCTTTTATATATAAACACTATTGAATACAATGCCAGTAAGTAGCTGCTCCCTCTGATATGATTTCTGGGTTATAGCGAAGTTCATCTCATTCTTGCAAGTTACCATAATAACTGATTATGTAACGAAAGGAATAAGTTTTCAGGCTTAGAGAGAAAATTTGAAAATAAAGATGCTGTTTCAGATAGCTGTGTAATTTGTAGCAGTGCATTCGAACTACCGAATTTACTGGACATGAGACAAGCTTAGACTTTTGTATTTTATAACCTCAAAATAATCTTAATTGCTAGGTTTTGGTTTCATAAGTAAAGTGTATGATTATTTAAAGTTCAAGCTTAAACTCTCCATGGCAGTAAGATTTTCCTGGTACCCTTTTGTATATACTTTTGACCATGTTTTGAGAGTCATTCAAGGAGAGGGAGGCTAGAAAAGGACAGGGTCTTGTTGCATGTAGGACTGCATTCATCCTGACTACAATATTTGAAGCACACACAAGCAGTAGCACTACACTGAATCCTTTGTCCTTCCTGTTGAGTCAAACACTAGATAGCTTACTGTAAATATGGCAGGCTGCCAATCTGTGGCGCAGATCCGAATACTGTAAATTGGCACTGACTCAAAAATGACAATTCTTCCTCTTTATTTACTTTCTCCTTCTGCATTGAAGAGTTTCAGCCCGAGCAGAAAGAGGGGGATGGGGAAGAGATCAAATTATAGAAAAGAATGCCCACATACTCCATCCCTGCTTTGAGATTTCTAGTAAGCATATAGGGGGTTGTTCAGATTAGCAGCTTTTCTTTTTGTTGTTTTCCTTTTTCTCTTAATTTTTTTTTTTTAAGAATCATGTATCTCCCCATGTAATCAATTAGAGGTTTGTGGGAGCTGATTTGAATCTAGAACACATCTTTGTTATGGATTAACTTTTATTTTATGATTCATTCTTAACTGGTTTTTAAAGGCAGCGAAGTGCAGGATTAGAGAGTCTAGAAGAATTGATTCCAGTCCTATCTCAGAGGCTCTGTGACCCTGGGCTAATCGGCAACTCAGTTTCACTACAGTTATCATTTTGGTTAGTAGGGGTAGTTTCCTCCTTAGGAATTTCCTCCCCACAAGTCTTTGCTTTATCAAAAGATGATATTCTTAAAGTTCACCTTTAAAGTGTAGGGCTTTCTTAAGGGTGGAATGATCTTTCTGGCTACTGGGCTTTTACTTCAGTGTTACACTTTAAAAGCAGAGGGAAATAAGGGGTGGGGAGTTCCTCCTTTTAAATACAGGGTGTGGTTCTTTGAATATCCCAATCTCCTTTTCTTCTGAGGAAATAAACTTTTTAAAAATTTTCTTTTGTTTTCTTAATAAGTTAGAGATGTTTAAAAAGCTGAAGATATTCTTTCCCAATTTCCTTAACATTCCAGAAATGTCCTTTCCTTTTGTAACTTAAAGTTGATGTTTTCCTAGAAGATAATTCTATACCAGAACAGTTAAATCACGGTAGGAAATTCTGATATAGTTCAGGATGTATCAACATGCATTTCAGAAAATTACCTGAGATAGTTTTATACAATTCCATTATATTGAGTGTTTTGGGTATATCTGGTGTTCAACTTTATTTTAAATTACCTTTGCTTTCCTTAACATCTTTTCTTTAAGGAAACATCTGCATGTCTGTTATCTAGAGTCAGCCAATCACTCCAGAAACATTTATTAATTACTGTTTGTCAGGGTTGAAGATGTAAAAAAAAAGTCAAAATCAGCCCCTGCTCTCTAGGAATCTTATTATAATGAGAGGTAGTATATAAATACAGGATGTGTACAGTGTAAATGATAAATACTCTCAGAAGGAAGACAGAAGTGGTTGAAGGAATTGAGGAGATTCGAACAGCAAGTGGTAGTGGGAATTGGGTGAACTCCAGTGCCTCCATCTTGAGACTCAATTCTGGAGCTAGCTCAGTTCCCTTTCTGTTCAATATGAGTCTAGCCCAATTTCTGTCTTGTAAGAAAACTTTTTAATTGTGGGAATTGGGAGAAAACTTGCCCAGTGTGTGGCTGGGCAGCTGAACTGCCTCTGTCTATGGGTAGAGACCTTTAACTAAAAACCTAGGTTATGCTGACCAGAAACTCAATTAAATCTGAAGATTGATGCAAGGTGTTTCCTCATAATTATACATTTAAAGCAACCATGTCTTATGTGAAAACTGGCCCCATAGTGATCACTTATTATTTCTGTGTTCCTTTGAATGTTTATAGAGATTTGGGGGGCGGTGAGACACCTCTTTTTCAGATTTCGGGGAATTAATACCTATTAGCTCCTCGCCACCACCCACTCTGCCCCCAACTTGGAAAGTGCCTAATGTTTCCTCCAATTAGAAATCAGATTATTTAATTTTGTATCCTGGCTAATTGTCTCTTTTAATTTATTGGTCACTTGATTAATTTTTTTAATGTATAAAAAATATATCTCCTCCCTGTATTCAGGTTGTACCTCTGAGCTGAGGAAGGTTTTGCAGTTGGCATGCATTGCTTAATACACTGATCTGCTCGGAAGCTCAGATTTTTGTTTTTTACCATTTTATCTTTTAGTTGCCACATGGAGAAGGGAAAGGTCACCAAGAAAGGTCTTCTGTGGAAGGTGTGATTGTAGCTGAGTCTTGAGGGAAGCCAGCAAACAGAGTTCAGTTGGGACAACCTTCTCTTTCTCTGGGGGACCGTCACTGGAGATAGACTGTTATTTATGAAAAAAAAACCCAACACATTAATTAGGCCAGTGTAGTGGGATCTTAAAGTATTTAGAGGAAAATAAGATTTAAGAAGGTGGAGAACATAAGAAGGGCATAAGTTGCCACATGGAGTATTCAAAGGCCTCTTCCCAAGGTAGTTAATGCTTTTGATACCTAGTGCATGGTCATTTTTAGTAAAATTGGAAAGGATTATACTGTAGTTCAGGAGTAAGTTTTTATACAAGTTATTTGTGAGTGTTTTTAAAATCCAGGTTATTAATTAAGCTTGAAAGAAAATAATTGCTTTTAAGAAACCTTGGTAAGTTTGTCTAATACTCTAAATGTTTTCTCAGTCATCTTATAAGGGTCACTAGTCTGACTGCCTAATAAGAGAGTAGTATTAATTTTTTTTTATTTTTCTATCCAAGATATTTACATAACCATTGACTCAGTGATTGTATCAGAGAAACATCAGATTGGAAGTCAGGAAACCTAGAACTAATTAATACTAACTCTGCTGCCCATTAGTGTGCTGACCTTAAATAAATAATTTTACCTCTTGAGGCCATAGTTTCATTTTTAAAGAAAGGGGGTGTGTGAATTTGTATGGTCTTGAAGGTTTCTCCCAGGTTAAAACACTGATATAAATAATTAGCTTGATTTTATTTTTTACTGGAATTCAGCCTATTCAGATTCTAATACAGTGAATTCTTTTTCTCTTAAACAGTAATCTAGTCTAACACTAAGAAACTTCTTCTGAACCCAAGGAGATGAGGCACTGAATGCACTCCTCTCTTTCTAAGGTCTTTGCTCAGAATCTGCACGTATTTTAGAACTAGGTCAGTCCTGAGGAAACCTTGTCTGTAGTTAAGAGGGCTAAGATTTCTTTTCTCCCCTTCTTCAGCTCATTAAATCTTTCCCCTCCTTCCCCCACAAAACACTGGGGAAAATTTATTTAAAGCCATTTTGGTTCATGTCTATATCTCCCCCAAAACAGGAGAATAGTACTCAATGTAATATGTAAAAGCTGTGAAAAACTTATTTATTATATTCAAAAGAAATGCCATTAGATAAAAGAGACACAAAGTATGTTAAAAGAACAACTTAAAACAACTTAGAACTACTGTTGTACTACCTCAGAAGGCTGGTATGTAAATCTTATCAGAATATTAAACAATATATTTGGACTTCATTATTGTACTATACCAAACATTTCCTGATTCATGTCTTCTGTTGAAATGGTCTAGTCATCAGTTCTTTTTTCCCAACAGTCAATAAGGCCACTCTTCATCTCAAGAACTTTGGACTTCCTCACCTGTAAAAATAAGGATGCTGGACTTGATTACCTCTGAGGTCCATTCTAGCTGTACATCTGGGATCCTAGGATGCTTTTAACATTAAGTAAAATTTTTAACATTGAGTCATATGCTGAAAGCAGGTTCTAGAATTCCCACATTGTTGACCTGAATCAGGAATGGAACTTTGATCAAATTTTAGAGAGGGAGTAATTAGAAGTAAACACTTTTGGGGAGAGAAAAGGTCAAAAGAGAGAACAGAATAAATGGGGGGGGGGCAGGATAGAATGGAGGGAAATATAGTTAGTCTTACACAACATGACTCTTATGGAAGTCTTTAGCATAACTACACATATACAGCCTATATTGAATTGCCTGCCTTCCCAGTGGGGATGGGTGGGGAGGGAGGAAGGGAGAGAAGTTGGAACTCAAAGTTTAAGGGATGAATGCTAAAAATTGTTTTCGCATGCAACTGGGAAATAAGAAATAAAGGTAATAGGGTACAGAAATCTATCTTACCCTACAAGAAAAGAGAAGATGGGATAAGGGCAGGGAGGGGGGGTATGATAGAAGGGAGGGCATATTGAGGGAAGGAGTAATCAGAATGCAAGGATTATGGGGTGAAGGGAGGGGAAAGATGGGGAGAAAATTTGGAACTCAAAATTTTGTGAAAACGAATATTGAAAACTAAGAATAAATAAATAAATGTTAAAAAAAAAAAAAGAAAAAAGGGAGATGACCTTTCAAAAGGAAAGTCCTAGTATAGATCAGACTATAATAATCAGTAAGTTTCATTCAGTGATAACCGGGTTCCTTTTTCAACAGAGTACTAGCTGTACCCTTCTACATAAAGATAATGTGAATTACAAAATTAAGATTCTGACCAAAGGAACTGTTTTCATTTTACCTGGCAGAATACATGTGATTTTAGCTTTGCTTCTAAGTTTACTTCATGATGTAGCTTTATTTTTAAGAAACTACTTCTTCTAATTTTCACTAACTTAACAATCTTTTGTAGTAAGTTATTAGAGATGTTTCATGGGACATCTTGCCTTTATCATAAAATGAGTACACTTGTTACCACATTGAAGAAAAACAAAACTTTAAATGCCATATTCTGATTTTAATCAAAGTAGACATGATCAAAAAGTTTTAAAACATATTTAAAGAATATTTAGACTGTAGAAGGATTCTTTTATTTGATATTTAGCTCTTGATAATTTCAGTGCATGTTAGAACTTCATGCTTAATTAAAATTGATTTCGTCAGTACTTCAGATCATGTTTTGGTCATTCCTTCTCCCCACCTCCCATGAAATCCATCAGTGTTATCACTGTAACTCATTTTGCCTCCCATGAAATAAATGTTTTTAATGATAGTCTTTTATAAGATAACTTTAATTATACAGTGCTAACAGACAGTTGTTTATGGAAAGTAAATTTCCAACTAGTAATAAAGGAAAAGATATTTTTGTTGTAAACTTGAATAAAACTATTTCATAGATATTAATGGAATTTCCTTTGGAGAACTGTTTAGTGTGCTAAAGAGAATGCTTTATCACATTAATCTTTGGAGGTGACTTAAAAAACAAATCATGTGATCTAAAAGGTTAGGAGTAGAATAAATAAAATTCAGTGGTGAATGTGTTGGCCTTTGTTTTAAGAAAATCATATAGTAACAAGAGATTAAAATGAGAGGAAGCATAATTTTTTGGATAAAACAAGAGAGAGTGACTATTTCTGCCTTTATTACTGACTCATTGTGAAATTTTTGGCAAATAACTGATCCTTTTTTATATTTTAGTTTATTTATAGGACTGAAAAGTTTTTTTTTTAATAATTGAGGGAAGAGTCTAATTTTATTTAATTCACTAATTTATCTTTGTATGATGGCGAGAAGACCAACATTTAAATATGGAATGACTTGGAGAGTCAGCCTTAGCATTTTTTTTTGCCCTTTGCTATGTAGTAGGTATTCAGAGCAAGATGCAAATGACCTCTTGCTTCAGTAACCCCATAGTCTGCATTTTTGCCACCAGTAAAGTTTCTTGTTCAGTTGTTTTTCAGGTTTCAAGAAACTGTCATTTTTTTCTTTAATAGGATTCCCTAATCTCCTAAAACCAATGGGTGTCCTTCACTTCCAACTGTTGCATCCCTACCTCCCATCCATGATACTGCAAGCCAACCGTACTTACTAAAATTATTTTATATTCTTTATATCTTAGGAAGCACTACTACATAGGGTAACTGTAGTCTAGATTGATATTAGGTATAATAAAGGATGAAAAGGTATTCCTGTTCATTTAATAAATAGTTCTTAATAATCTAATCACTCACTTGCCTCCATTCCTTAGTTCTCTACTATATAAAATAATTTAAAGTCTGAGTCTTGGTATGAACTTAGCCATGGTTCCATACCTCTGGTATTAGTTTTCAAGATTTACCTTTTGTAGCTCTACAGAGCTAGCCCTCAGTATTTCATAAAATATCTGGGTTTAGACAAGAGTTTTCTTATTGGCCCTTGGATTGGTCATTTTTTAATGTCTTTCCCTTAATTCATTAGTAAAGGCTATCCTGTTCTCTTCCTCCATGCTTCTAAAACACTAAGGAAGGGTTTGCAATTTGGTTTGCAGCTTTCTCCCAAGTTTCAGTTCTTAGTGTTTTCTTTACTCTATCAGGAGGTTTTTCTTCTATTGAGCTTGTTGATGGAAAACAAAACAAAACTGAAGTAAGGCAGGGAATAAGTGGGGGAAGAAATGCCTAGTAGGAGTATGGAATGAGAACTATAGAATGAAAATGTGAATGAAAACTAACATCTTAAAACCCCATAAATGAAGGAAAACTATACTTTAAATTACTATTAATAAAATTTAGGAAAAACTTGACTTTTCTGAAGTAGCTTGTCCTAGAAGCAGTTAGGTGTCTTCATGGTACAGCTGGACTGGACTTGGAGTTTGATTGTTTTCAAGTCTTGCCTCAGATTGTTAAGGTGAATAGGAAAATTTCTTTCTCATCTTAAAAAGACATTTTAGAGTTTTTCTTCTCTATTTTCTCTCCTTAGTAACAACTTTTCGCCACCTCTTCTCATTGGACTCAAATCTTCATGAAGGGAGAGATCATGTCTCATCCAAACTTGGAATCTCTCCTATTGTCTACCATAAAAGTAATACTAATTAATATTTCTATGCTTTAAGGCTTATAATTGTATTATTCCCTTTTCCAAGTAAGAAAACTGAGACCTAGAGAGGATGACTTGCCTATGATCACTTGCTTATTTAAAGTCAAAGTATAGGTTTTTCTGGTTGCAAATCCAGTATTCTTCCTACCTGCCATATTGCTTCCCATCATCATACTCTGAACACAGGAAGATATTGAATTTAGTCAGAAAGAAGAGTCATTAATATATATTCAGTTTTTTTCTTTTCCCTTGTGAGGAAAAAGCAATACTCAACTTGATAAAATGTGTATTAATACTAAAACCTAATTTAGAGTCGTTCTTTCCTGAGGCCTGTGGAAAACTTATTCTGTCTCCTTGTTTTTCATGCTATAATTGGAACTTTATTTTTTTTTGTGTTGGTTTTTTATTTGTAGAATAAAGTAAGTCAGTTATGATATTTTATAAATTTGTATTTTAAAAAACTTTTGTTGTATTTTTCCAAGGCATACATTTACGTTATGTAACATTTCTCATGTGTCTTCCCCTTACCTGCCCCTACTTTTGACCCAAGTGAAGTAGGTAGGCTGAGGCAAAGACGTGGGGTGGAAGGAATGAATTGGGGTAGATTTGGGTCTGTTTTCTCTAAACCTGAGCCTAGTCATCTGGGAAAAAAGAAAGTGTAGTAGGTCAGTCTGTCCTTATCATTCTTTAAGAGAAAAGAGAAATTCAAATTTTAGCAGTTTCCCAAAACAAGGACATTTATTTAAAAGAATAGCTTGTAAAGAATTATTTATTCTTTTCACCTTTCTAGTGTCCTTAAATTCTTTACTTTCTGTATATATTTCATATCTCTGGGTATAGGTTTATGAAAATAAAAAATAGAAAGAGGAATGTTTATGTATGTATATATACATAAATGTGTGTATATACACACAGAATATATATTTTTGCAGATGTGTGTGTATCTGCATTTCTGGGTTATATATATAGACTAGATTCAGTCTTGGATGACTTCTCACAAATCTTCATATTCTGATACCACCCCCCTACACACACACAGACACATATATACACACACATACATACATGTATATACACACACAGATAGACACACACAACTGTTTCCCTTGAAAAAGCCAGTTTGATTTATTTTGCCACTTTTGCCTGACTTTAGACTTTCGTCAGTAACATCAGAATTTAGTCTGTGTCTGGTCACTATAAAAAAGGGAAAAAGGCCTTTAGCTTCCATGCAAGCACCCAGACATTCAAAGGACAACCTTTGTTTAGTTCTAACTTATTTAACTCATCATAGTTTTAACTCATCATTAATTAATCATTCTGATGAAATCAACTGAAACTCATACCTTCTTGGTACCCTCTACTCTTGGGGTTCTTTCTTCCCTCTAATTGGAGAAGGTGGTTGGACATTGGAGACCTCCCCCCTCATTCTCTACCATTTAAGGAGGTCACCCTCCTTAACATTTTCTTCCCAGATGATCTGGATTTCATGATCTCCAGAAATACATTCTGCAAGATGAACTCCAGACTCTTTACCTCCTCAGATTAGTTCTCATCCTGGCTGTAGGACTCCATCCTTGACTCTTCTCCCCTTACCTCCCCTCACCCTTTTCAGTTTTGTTTTGCAATATGTTTTATTCCTTCATTAGATTGTGAGCTCTGTGAGATCAGGACTGTCTTATGCTTTTCTTTGGAGCCTTTAGCATAGGTGCTTAGTAAATATCTATCGACTCTGATTCTGATTTGTCAAAAACAAAACAAAACACCAAACCAAAACACAAAAGACTCATGCCTAGAGCCCAGGAACAGACAAAGCAACTCTTCTTCCTTTCTATCAGGGAAGAGTGTCTCCATAATGGAACAAGGAGCTATTGGAGCATTTTGTTGTTGTGTTCATCCTCCATTGCTGAAGAAGACCATGCCATCAGAGAAATGATGACATGACTTGCACTTGACTTTGTTTTGAGTGAGGGAGGGCTATGCAGATCACCAGCCTCACTTCTCCTCCAGAGTCGTCTGGATCCAGTGACCAGATGTTCATCAGGATGACTGGAGATGGCCCAGGATGCAGAGGGAGACCTTGGCCCCTTCAGGCCAAGGTCTATTCAGGAACTCATTTAGGCCATTCATTGAATAGGCCTGTTTAATAAGTAGTCAGGGGATGACCCCTTTAATGAGGCAAGGAAAAATAAGTAAATTAGGCTGAGAGGGAAGACTGATTGGAGCATTTTAAGCAGCAGTTAGAGTGCAAAGAGTTTTTTACACATACATACACACACAATTCTAATACAAGATTTTGTTGACTAAAATTTTAAAAATAGTAAAACATATATGTATATAAAGGGCTTTACATAGGAAATTTCTTGGTCCATTTCTTAGTCTAGAATCTCCTTCTGGTAACTCCTAGCAAAATAAGGCTAAAGAAAGAGAATCATCAGTTTTATTTTTCCTGTCCTTTGAACTTAGATTCCTTTTTAAAGATTTTGATAAAATCAACCACCAAGGCCAGTTTGCTGTGAATGGGAGGAGGGAGAGGCAGTTAAAAGAAAAAAGGCATTTCTGTATGTGATACATATATTTGTGTGTGTGATATGTATGTGAGAGAAGTTTTTATATTTTAGAAGCAGCATCACCAATACTTAATTTTAAAAGTTAGGATAATACAAATATAAATTTCAGTAGCTATGATCTCCTATTGCCAAAATGAAAGCAACCACTCCTCTCTTAGTGCTTGTCTTGAAAACAGAGAAAGGCTGCTGATGATCATCCCCATAGCCACTTGTCTCAGTGAATATGAAGGCTGTTGTCAGCCATTCCCTGTAGGTGATTATCTTTAAAATCAGAAAATTTAATATAGAGAAGAGAAAAAAACACAATTGAGCTTCTCACTGCTGTTTTTAAGAAAGGTTGAGAGGATTAGGAATAATGAGGGTAGGATGTTATTTTGAGAACCTATCTAACGCTCTGAAATTCTTTATGCCAATGAATGAAAATTTCAAACTTTCTCCAGGTTTGAGAACTGAGACCTATACAGCAAACCACTCAACACCTATACTGGCACTTCAGATCAGGCTATCTTTTACTTATGAAACAGGTAAAGAGACAAGCAAATAGACTAAAACTAGAAAAACTCTAGACAGCACACTTGGGTAATCTTCATTATTTATAATGAAGATTATTTTTTATTATTTATAATCTTGATGAATGAACATGGCTTGTCTATAGATATACAGCAACCAGGATCCAAATTAATTAGATCCCAAAGCTTTTCCCTCTCTCTTTCAATAAATCTACTTTGTGGTGCTTGATGTGTGTGAATTTCTTTCTAAAACAATCACTCATGTTTAAGCAATAGAACTTTTGTCATAGAACTTGTGATTTGAACAGGGGTTCAAATACTCCCTTCTTCCACCTACTAGCTATATGGCTTTGATTCATTCATGTATATCATACGTATGTTGTAAAGTTTCATTAGAAACATAAGAATCTAGGAGTAATGCTGGAAAAATAATAAAATTTCTTTGCAGTACTTTTTGAAAGTAATTAGATTTATATAGACTGACAAACTATAGTTTCTGTAGATTTAAAATACAGAAGTAAAACACATGAAGCTTCAGGATTTCTTAGCAAATAATAAGCACTTTGTTTCTCATTGATCCTTTTACCCCCACCCCATGTGTCCTCAGATTTTTCATGATATTCCTATTTTGGGGGGAGTTCTTAGCTAAGTAAATAGAAGAAAGCTTTTCTGTAACCATTTGCCATACATATCCAATGTGAACCTAAGCACATCTTGAAAGAAAAGAATGGAACAGCTCTATCACTTGGATCTATACTCATCCATGTAAACTTAATATTTTACTAGTATAGCCAATACTTGAATGAACTGAATAAATTAAATAATTAATGATGGCTGACATGAGTTTGAAATCTTATCTTCAGGTTCAGTTTGATATAGCTTGAGCAATCGAAATTATGCAAATATGGCTCCTAGCATATTTATATTAAAAGAAAAAAAGGCATTTCTGTATGTGATACATATATTTGTGTGTGTGATACATATGTGAGAGAAGTTGTACACATTTTTATGTTTTAGAAGCAGCATCACCGATACTTAATTTTAAAAGTTAGGATAATGCAAATATAAATTTCAGTATATTTATAACTGCATATTTATAAAATTAGAGAATTTAGAACTGGAAAGGACCTTAGAGGCATCTAGTCCAACTCTCTAATTTTACACTTGAGGAAACTGAGGTTCAAGGATTTACCCAAGATCTGAGTCAGAGTAAATAAACATTTATTAAGCATCTACTGTGTGTGCCCGACACTGTGCCCAGTGCTATAAATACAAAGAAAGATTTAAGACAGTCTCTGCTTTCAAGGAGCTTACAGCCTGCTGGGGGGAGGTAGATAACATATACAAAGAAGCAGAAAAGGGTGGATGAAATCCAGCAACTAGATGGGAAATGATCTGAGGAGGTAAGAGTTAAAGAGTCAGATTCATCTTGCAGAATGATGAATTTCTGGAGATCAGAAAATCCAGGAAAGCAGCTGAGTGGGAAATGATGAGGTAAATTTTCTGGGTCCCCTTTTCTAATGGAGGGTATAGGGGGAACTCCCAGATATCCACACACACGCCCTCCAACAAGAAGGAGGGAGGGACCCCAGAGACAGGGGCACACTAGTAGTCAATATTATAGGTGGCAGATGAACTTCAGACCACTGAATCAGGGCTCTTTCTGTTTACCACCTTGCCTCCCCCTCAACCTTTTTTTTTTTTACCATCAGATCAGGAAACATAATTAGAACTGGATAATAAAGTAACTTAAGTCTTAGCTAGCCTACATTCTGAAGGAAGCCTTCCTTGATGTCTTCCCCCTCCAAGATTATCTCCAGTTTATACTGTGTGTGTATGTATATACAGTTTGTACACAGTCATTTGCATGTGTTCTCCCCCATTGGACTGTGAGAGTAGTGACTGGCTTTTTGCCTTTCTTTGTATCCCCAGTGCTCAACATTGTATCTGGCACATAGTAGTTGCTTATTAACAAATGCTGAGTCGTTGACTGATTTAGCATAGGAAAACCCTCCCCTGCACAGAGGGGCCCAAGTTCCACAAATAACAGAGAGAACTGTCTTTGGACACTTTCCAGTTCTAGAGTTGACTGGAAAACCTTTCACTCTTCCATCTCTCAGCAGCTGGATGTTCCTCCTCTGCAGTTACCTTTCCTTTTTGCTTGAGAAGTCTCAGGTTTGCCACTAAGGTTCTTTCTCCTCTAATTCCTGCCCTCTTCTGCAGCTGTTTTTCCCTTCTGAGGCAGCTTTTCTCTTGTGAGATTTATTGGCCAAGACATGTCTAGAAATAATCAATATCTTTTTTTTTCTAATTTAGATCTTTTTTGTTGTTATTCAGTTGTGTTTGACTTCTTGTGACTCGATGTGAGGGTTTCTTGGCAAAGATGTTCTTGCTTTGCCATTTCTTTCTCCTGCTCATTTTACAGATGAGGAAATGGAGACAAACAAGGGTTCAGGCAACTTGCCCAGGGTCACACAGCTAGTTAAGTGTCTGAAGGTGGATTTGAACTCACAAAGATGAGTCTTCTGACTTCAAGCCCTGTAAGCCCAAGCAAAGTGGGATTTTTGTTATTTTCTTTTTGGAGTTCAGTTTCCTAAGTTCAGGCTAAATTGTGACCATTTGAAGGTTCAATCTCCTTTGAACACCAGTAGTTCACCACTGTCCAGAGTTATGAGGGTTGTGATGCCTTCTGTTTCTGCAACTATTAATTGAAAACTCTATATTCTGGGAGGTTGATGCTTTGGGGGTTCGCTTATGAGAAAGACCGTTTGATTCCCTGGACGAGATTCTTGAGTACCATTTGCTAACCCACACCCCCACACCACTACTCAGAGGTTTATGTTTTTCTGGTCCAGTGGTGTATATAGGTGGTTGTATTATTTTGTTCAGATGGCAAGACCCCTGTCTGTTGAATCTCTGTGCTAATTTAATTTCTCTGCTTGTATTTAGTATGATTGTTGACTCCTTCAAAGTTGCTTTCCTTTAGCAAAGCAGATCAAATATCTTGTGGTAGTAGGTCATCCTGGGTATGCTAGGGTGCTTGCTTTACCAGCCCAGGGCTGTATCCTTATTTAGACCTTTAAAATTTGACAACTCTTTTACATGCATTATCTCATTTGCTATGTTCTACCATCCTTTGAGGATAGGTTCTACAGTTACTATTATCTCCGTTTTTTAGCTGAGGAAATGAAAGCTCAGTAAAGATAGAGTGACTGGTCCACATAGCTGGCAAGAGCCAGAGATGAAATATGAGCTCAGATCTACCTTTTTCCAAAACCCATGTGTCTTTACCTTATGCCCGACTGTGCTACATTGTCTCTGTGTTGAATATACTGTTTGATTCTGTGTCAAAAACAGAATCTATTATCATAGTGCTTACAGTCACTTAAATTGTGTTAAATGATCTAAAGACTTATTAGTATCTCTTTAACATTCTTTCTTAAAGACTCCTAATTCTCTGTACTCAAGTAATTCTAAGTATAAATTCTTCACAATATGGATGGTGAACAATTTGTATAGTTCCCTAAACTTAGGAGATATATTACATTTATAGTTATGTCTTTTCTGTATTTTAGGTTGGGATGATGTTTAAGTTAATGGACTGAAAAGCTCAAACTGGTGGTCTCATCATTCAATCCACCAGCTTTAAATTCTAGCCTGATATATATGTATGTTTATACGTGATTGCTTAGCTGGAATTATTTTGCAAATTGTACATTTTTTATATCCGATGTAAGCTGGACTTTAAGTGAATTTTTCCATTTGAATTGTCATTAAGAATTAATACTTTTAATTGCTTTTATTTATATACAATAAACACCTTACTTTTTAATGATTTTGTGTATGCCATTTTAAACTGACAGATAAACCACAAATTTTATCTTAGATCTGTGTGGCTGTTTCAGGGCATCAATAATTCTTAGTTAAAAACTACTTTTAGTTCTTATAATGCATCCCTCCCACCCAAAACTTGTTATGGATTTGTTTTAACTAGTCATTCTTTTGATTTCTCAAAGCAGAAGTTTTATAAATTTTTCAGGTTATAGAACCTGCTGTATTTTTTTATAATATATAGCCTCAAACCCAGCTTATTGGATCGGGAATAAATGGAAGACAAGGAATTAGTCATGCTTCTCTTCATTTCTTCCTCCTTGTCTCCTTAAAGTCTCTTCCTTCTTTCCTCCCACTAGAACCTTGAATTGTAATCAAATAAACCCTTCCATTGTTCCCAGATGAGGTGTGCCAGGCTGCGTTTCTTTGACACTATTTTTTCTCCATTTAAACAAAACACAACTATCGTAATACACTTCCTTGACTTCATTCCTTTACATATATTATTTCTTCCATTAAAATATAAGCTTCCTGAGGGAAAAAGTCCTTCTGTCTTTGTATTTGAGTTTAACATAATGTTTGCCACATTCATTTATATTTTATTCTGGTTATATGAAAAGCATAACTTTCAGTAAACCCTCTGAAGGTCTTTTTAGTCATTGAAAGAATGCAGTGAATGTTAAAATAACACTGTTACTTCTCTTTCCAAGAGACCTAATGTAATTCTAATGGAAAATTATAACAGTCAACCATTTGTTAAATAGAAGTCTGTATTGTATAGATTCCAACAAATTCAGGGATCTTTTCTTGTTGGAGTATGATTGATGAATTATGATAAGATCATTTGTAATATAGTTTTAACATTGCGGTGGGGTTTTAAAATGTTTAGCTCAGTGTTCAGAGTTAGCAAAGTAATTCTGAGCCTAAGTGGGTGAAAATACATAGAAGAAAGTTGTTGTTTTTTTCAGGGGAGACAGTTTCCAAATTGACACTCCTCCAGTCAGTAAATTGGATTGGTATGCAAAAATGACTTTACTGAATCAGTTAAATGGTACATAAAGTGACAGTGGTACATTGTGGATAGAGTTCATTTTGGAGTCAGAAAGAAGTAGGCTTAAGTTTCACCATGGACGTATCTTCTGTATAAGTGAAAGATCCCAGGCAAGTCACTTAATGTCACAGTACTCCAGGCTGTATGCTTAAAAAACAAAACAAACAAACAAACAAAATACCAACTGCAGATCTACATTGGTAGAGGGCTTTTTTTCCAATCAAGAGTTCCCTATACCAAGGATATTAAGGGTCCCTAGCTATCCTCCTTCTCAAAGAAAAATAACTCTTAAGTTCCACAGTGGGATAGAAAAAACTGGATCTGGTGGGTGTGCCTAGAACTAGAGCTCAGGTCAACCCCTTCATTTTTTCAGATGAGGAAATTGAGGCTCAGGTAAGTTAAGTGATTTTCTCAAAGTAACTTAAGTAGCAAATATCGGAGGTGGATTTTGATACTGGGTCCTCTGATTGCAGAGGAGCCATTTCCTTCTCCCCCATCACCTTCCTCTCTGTCTTCTACATTTCCTTCATCTTCCTCTCTTTCTCTTCTCCCCTATGTCTGTCTCTTTGTCTCTTTCTGTCTCTCTGTCTCTGTCTCTGTCTCTGTCTCTGTCTCTCTCTCTCTCTCTCTCTCTCTCACACACACACACACACACACACACACACGCACACACGCACACACACACGCACGTGTGCCTACATGTACAGGCACATAAAATGTTGCAATTTTGCTCTGGAATTTTAAGATTTAGAATATATCAACATTCTGCTGTTTTCCAATGAACTACTATGGGAATTCAGCAGTTTACTTTCACTTCCTATCACACCGCTATTCATGAAAGCAAAGAGGATTACTTCTCCAAAATTTATTGCATTAAAAATTGATTTCTGGGTCTCAGATGGGCATGAGAAATACTTACCATTCATTCCAGTGCCCCTGAGAAAAAAGCCAGCAATATAGCTAGTGTGTTGGATGTATTGAATATTACCAAATAAAGTCATTTGAGCACTTAAGAACTTGTTTTTTCATTAATTGTAGGTCAAAAGATACTGTCTACAGAGCAAATGGCATTATATTTAGTTATTCATTTTTACCTGGCCTGCATTAGGCAGGCTGTTAGTGATGCTAGGGAGATGCATGGAGCAGCAAAGCAGAGTCTTGCCTGATTGCAGTAACCTTTTCCTCCCAGGTATGGTGGAAGTTATTTTCTTTGAGCCAAAAAAAAAAAATCTAGGTTCCTCTTTCCTCACTTGTCTCAGAACACCTACTACTACTCCCCACCCCTTAATTAGGCAAAGGGTTTTTTTTGGCCTTTAGTGATCTTTAATATGCATATATGCATGTATATACACATATACAGTACATATATATACACATACATACACATATAATGTTTATATATATGCACATATACATGTGTGTTTATATGTTTATCTGTATGTTCTATTTTCTTATTTTTCTTAGTAAATTTTTGAAACCCTCTATAAACTATATTCCCAGAAAAGTTATGCAAAATTAGTAGCATGATGCGCATCACTTTCCATTGTTGTACTTAATATCCATTCATTTTGGTAATATAGAACTGCCCTTGATCGTTGTATCCAACTGAGTTCTTTTGCCCCTCCATTGTTGTCTCTGTTTGCATTGTTGTTATTGTATATATTATTTTGGCTCTAATCTCCTTATTCTTCATCAGATTTTACAAGTTTTCCTGAAGTCTTGCACCATAAAAAGTGAAGGCTATTTTTAGTGTTTTGTATTTACTTTAAAATTTCTTTTGCTATATATTTGAACTGTGGTTTAGCTTTTCAGTTTCACAATTTTTAATATTGCTGTAGATGGTTCCTTTGCTTTTTAAAGATAAATTCATCTTTATGTTGATCTGGTGTGGTGTGTAGTAAATAGGCATCAGAGTCAGGTTTAAGTCCCTTCTCCAACACATGCAGGCTAATTAATCCTAGATAAGTTATTTAATCTCTCAGTAATTAAGTATAAGACATTGTATTTGAGGGAAGGTGCTGACCTGCATTGTTGGGGGGAGTTTTCTTACCAGGGAGTCGTAAAAGCAAGCTATACATATACAGAAGGGCCTGCTATCACAGGTTCTTTGATCTACTTTTCTGAAAGGAAAGGAACTTTGCAGGGATCACCAATCACTTTAATCAAGCACATATATCATTCACTTAGGGAAAAAGTTAGCACCCTGAACTTCAGAGAAAACACAGAGAAATAAAGATCAACAGACAGGGCTCCCAGCTACCTAACTGTAAGCAATACATACATCATAGCTCAACAGACAGATCCAAACTGTCTGACCATTACATACATACATAGTCCACCAAGAAGAATGTAGCAATGTGCCCATCTTTAAACATCTCAGGACCAACACTGTTTCCATATGTTGTCACCTTTTGTGATTTGCATAGTATGAACTGAAACCTCAGAATTATCTTCTGTTTATTTCTCCTACTATTTAATGATGAGCATGTTTTAATGTGATTATTTGCAATTTGTGAATTTTTTCTGGAAATATGTTTTGAACTTTTGATCTCTTGTTTATTGAGGAGTGGCTCTTGGTAATGGTGGTGATGATAGTAGGGTGCTTAGAATCCTTAGCTTCTCTCAAGACTCTCTCCTTGGGCTATCTCCAATGGGAAACCTTTCCTGATTCCTTCAGTTATTAGTACTCTCTCCTTCTCAAATTATCCTGTCTATACATTGTGTCCCAAAAATCTTGGTGCCTTTTTAATAGCATAGAACTATATGAAGACTTTTGAGATACATTGTACTTATGTGTTTACAATGCAACAAAACATAAGGTCTTTGAGGACAGGTCCTTTTAAGAAAACTGGAATAATAGGATAGGTTCCAGGTTAGGAAAGGTCTTTTCCAGTCAAATATAAGGTTTTATGTTCGATCCTGGAAGTAATAAGGAGCCATTGGAGTTTATTGACTTGGGGAAGGGGAAGAGTGATGTGATATGGTCACATCAGTACTTTATTAAGGAAGATCAATTTGATAGCTTCATGGAGTATGGACTGCAATAGGGAGAGATATACTTGAGCCAGGAAGCACAACCACCCAGTTTTTGCAGTAGTCCAGGTATGATGAAGCCCTGTGCTAGAGTTTTGGCAGTGTCAGAAAGACAAAAGCACATATAAGTGATGTTGGGAAGATATAATCTACAGGACTTGGAAAAATGCTTGGGTATGGGAGGTCAGGGAGAGTAAGGAGTCAAGAACAGTGTGTGGGTTGGGAACCTCAGGGACCCGGAGGATGGTGGTGCCCTCAATAATAATGGCAAGCTTAAGAAGGAAGGTTTTAGTGGGGTGGGAGGTTTGGGAATAATAAATTCTGTTTTAGACATAGGGAATTTTGGGGCATGCTGAATTATTAGCTTTATTTGGTTCATTCTTCATCAGTTCATGTAAGTCCACATCTCCACATCTTAGTAGTTTTGAAAAAGATAAAACTCTTCTTGGGGTTATCTATTAATAAGGTAATATGCTGGAGCTGTGTTATAATGCTACTTTCATAAGAGAGAACCCTTCATGCTAATGCTTCTTACACTTGAGTAAATAAAACCTTATGGGCCAATACTGATGCCTTCTGTTATAATTCTGTTTAATAGTGACTGTTATTAGATATTTAGTCCAGTATTTTTATATATTGAAAGTTTTTACTTAATAAAAGAAATCCTTTTTTATCTCTTTCCCATCTCCTTCCCCTCCACCACTGGAAAATAAATACAGCAGAACCCTTCTAGGCATAATCAAGTAAAACAAATTTACAAAGTAGCCATATCCTGAAAAATATGTCTCAGTCTGTACAAAACAGGTCCATCATCTTTCTGTCAAGAGGTGGGCAGAGTTCTTTGTCATCAGATCTGTGGAAGCATGCTTGGTCATCATAGTAATCCAAATTCTTGAGTCTTTCAAAGGGATTAGTAGCAATATTTCTTGAGCCCTGCGCATTTTACTCTGATTCTATAAGTCCTCCCAAGCATCTATGAAACCATCCCCTTCATCATTTCTTATTGTACAATTGTGTTCCATTATATTTATGTACCATAATTTGTTCAGTCACTCCTCAATTGATGGATACCCTCCTTTAATTTCCAGTTTTTTTGTTACCCCGAAAAGGAGGTCCATTTTAAGTCTACTTTGAAAGTTAAGTGGCAACCTAGATTTGCTTTCTTTAAGCATGTTAAGTATTAGAACAATTTTCCATTTTTTCTCTCTATGACTATTGCAAAGAAATCTGACATGAGTCTCAAAATACAATTTGCATATTCATTTTCTCAAAATTATTTTTACTTTCTCATTCTATTTAGATATTTTCTCGTTATGGTCAATGTTTATTCTCATGAAATTTTGTCAAAATAAAATATCCTCAAATATTCATAGGCTGTACTTATATAATCAGAGCAACACAATGTCTTTTTAATTTCACATTTAAAAAAAGTTTTGAAGTATAAACTCTGTTTTATTTTCCTTCTAGGATATAAAGGCACTTGTATTGCTTCTAAAGTTGCAATATGTAAACGATAGTGTTGCATTAAGGATATCTTGAGTCATAGAACAGTGGCAAAGGGAGGGTTAGTAATGTATGCCTTTTTCAGTGACAAGGACTTGATTTGGTTTGACAAGGGTGTTTGATTTTATATGGTATTTATAAATTGTTTTCTAAAATTTAGTTTTGATATTTAGCAGTATCCTTGATAACCAGTATTTCATTAGTCAGTTAACAAAAGCATTCATACCCTTTTGAAATAATATACTAGTAAATTTGAAATAAAGGGATAAAACAAAAACTACCGGGAATTTATAGACTATACTATAGATTATATAATTAGAGATTAGAGTGAGTCCTTACAGATATTCTGATATAACTTCTATTTTACAGTGAAAATTACCAAGTCTGGATGTGGTTAAGTGGTTTCAAAGTTGCATAGCTAATTTTTTGAAGAGTTGGAACCAAAAGCCAGTCATCCTGGCTCATAGTCAGATAATGTTTCCTCCTTTGTCATGAAAAACAGGAACACTTGAAAGGAATTGTTGGTATTTCATTATTTCTTTTTTTAAAAAATTGGAAGATGTTCAGTTCCCATGAGAACACTTTTCTGCTCTAAATTTTAAAATTTAATTTAACAATACCTGATATATTATGATTAAAGGAGATTAATTTTTAAAAATATAGTGCTAAGTGTCAAAATCAAATTTGCCATCAGATCACTAGTGTATTGTTTAATTTGGTTTCTTTTTCTTTGTTACAAGGGAGGATGTTTCTCAGGATGCATTTTGGAATCTTTGTTCCTCCTTTTTTCTCTTCACTCAGTCAGGTGCTCAGTCATCTTTCTCCTTTCTTTTAATTTTCCATTGCTACTGTTGTTTAAGACCCTTTTAATTTCTTGTTTTACCTGTTTCTAGTCTCTTTTTTTCATCAAATGTATCCTAGTACATTGACAGATTTATCTTCCTAAAATATAGCATAAGCCTTAGAATGGCACTGAACATTTTCTACATGTAATCTGACTCTACAGATCTTCCCAAACTTCTTTCTCATGAACTGCCTTCTACTTGATGATCACATTCCATGTGTCTGGTTCTGAGAATCTCACCTGTTGCGATGCAGCACAGCATAGCAGAAACAACATCGTACTGAGTCTGGAAACAATTTTGTTCACGTCCCAGTTCTACCATTTATAAGTTTCTGGGGCTATTTGCTTATCTATAAAAATGGAGATAGTACTTGTCCAAACTTCTCCTGGGTTGATAGTAAAGAAAATGTTTTGTTATTAACTATGCATCATTCTCTTCCTTCTGGGGCCATTTCAAGTGACTTCACTTATGCTTCACCTTCCATTACCCCTCCTTGTGTTTGTCCTTCTTTGCCAAAGAAGACTGTGCCATCAGAGAAATGATGACATGACTTGTACTTTGTTTTGAATGAGGGAGAGTTGTGCAAGGTCACTTGTCTCACTTCTTCTCCCGAGCCATCTGAGTCCAGTGACCATGGATATTCATCAGGATGACTGCAGATGACCACAGGTGCAATGGGAGACCTTGGCCACTTCTGTAGGGTGAAGTAATGCCCATTCATTGAAGAGCCCTTTTTAAGAGGTAGCCAGGGCATGGCCCCTTTAATGAGGCAAAGAAAAGAAAGACCTCAGGCTGGGAGGGAAACAGTAACAGTTAACTATTGATAATCACTCTTAAACCAACTTCCTTCCTTCCTGAAATCACTGCAGTACTTTTGTACTTCTCTATTTCTCTTACAGTATTGATTATGTTCTTTATGGGATAGGAGATAAGAACTGGACATCTGATTCCACTGAGATAGAAAATTTACAAGTAAGGGATTTCCCTCTACCAATACAAATTGGCCCTTTCCCTGCCATTGGAGTGTGCCTAGAAGAACTCACTGAGGGGTTAGGTGATTTGCCTAGGGTCAGTCAGCCAGCACACGTAGGAGTCTTTGTGACTTGGACCCATTGTGCTGGAGGTTTGTCTCTGATTCATTTATTGTTTTGGGTATTTGGCTTAATGATTGCTCAAAAGTGACAATAAATACTCTTTATTCTCCCCTTCCCTTCCTTCTCAAATATTATAAACTCTTTAACCTACCCAGTTAAAATTTAGTAGGTATTGTGTCTCTTACCTTTAATGCATAACACAATACTTTATGCATATTAAGTAGTAACAAAATATTTGATGAATTGACTAGAATATTTAATTTTAGGTCTTAGGGTCATTCTACTGAAACTTTTTGTGTGTTTCATTTATCTTTTTTTCTTTGTTTAAAAAAGTAAACTCCAGGATTTGCAGAATTGTTTTGATTTAAAAGATCCTTATTTAAAGTGAATATAAGTTTCTCGGTGAATGATGGATGGATGCTATAAAAATATATATTTATGACATTATAATGAAGTTAACTCAGAAAAAAAACTTAGGCTTTATAGGCATTAAATCCAAATTGTTTTTTGGAATTCTCTTCCATTTTCCACTTTGAGCCATTTAGGAAGAAGGGATTTGAATAGGTTTATTCAAAATTACTAAGCATTTCCTTGTAAAAAGTAAGTGTGAAAAATTTCTCAGTCTATAAGATCCATTACAATATGTAGTAGAGTTATGTATTCATTTCGATTTCCTCCTCTCTCACTGTGGATTAAGGACTGATGTCTAGGCATTGCAGAAAGTTTAAAATAACTCCTAGTAATTCACATTTAAATTGTTTTTAATACCTCTGATAATATTTAAAAGTGCAGTATTATTTTTAAATGAAGGTGAAACAGCTTTATCGTACTCCACTTGAAGATGACCTTTAACATCATCAAATAAATGCCCGTTGTACAATAGGATTTGTATATGATGAAACCATGTCTTCCAAAAAGATACTGCATAAGATAATTATATCCTTCAAGCTTATTCTGTAATCCTTACCTTCAGCACTAGTGGGATAAAGGTATTGATGTACTATATTTCCTGATTGTTTTTTTACATTTGAATCTAATAAGTAAATGAAAATTTTCTCTTCTGGGTGTAAACTTTGAGTTAATACTTACACATCTTTGATCTTTTTTTTGGGGGGGGGGCGGATAGTGAGACAGTCACGGTTAAGTGACTTGCCCAGGATCACACAGGTGATAACTGTCAAGTGCCTGAGGTCTGATTTGAATTCATGTCCTCCTGACTCCAGGACTTGTGCTCTATTCACTGAGACACCTAGCTGTCTCACCACCTTTGACTTTAATAAGTTGTAAAATGAAGATGAATTATTCTGTATATACACACATGTCACTAGCATAATAGCTCAGTATTATATAATTTGGGATCTGAGAACTAGGACACAAATTATTAAAAAAGAATTTAGTGAGTTAAATAGGTAGCGTAGCATACTGTTTAAAGAATTAGCCTTCACGCTACCAAGACCTAGGTCCTAAGCCTGCCTCTGACCTATACGGGCTTTGTGAATGCATGCAAGACGATTTCTCAAGACTCTAGGAAACTGTCTCAGATGGTAGTTTTTGGAGATAGTGCCAATAGGTGCTTCCTTACCCAAGCATTTTCTATCTTAATGAAATCACAGGTCTATGTCCTGCCCCTAAGTAGAAAATATTATTGGCTTTTAAGGCATGAAAAACCTCCTCAAAATGAATATTTTACCTCATTTTCATCAGTACTGTTTAGTTATGAATGTTTCACTGTCAGATCCAGCAGCCTCTCATTTTTATTTAGATAAAAGAACTCATTGTATCTAATAATTAAATACCTGAATCATTTAACATTTTACTTCAGATATACATAATACTTTAAATTACCTTTCTTTTGTATAAACAAGGATATGGCCACTAAATATGTTATCTATTCTGTAAATATTTAATAGCATCTTTATCATATCACAGAATCTCAGAATTTTAGAGATGAAAAGGGACCTTACTGGCCATCTATTTCAACCTATACATGAAAGGATTCCCCATTATAGTATATCCATGAAGTATTCGTTGGGGCTCTTCTTGAAGACCTCCAATAAAGGGAAATATACTACCTCCTGAAGCAGCTTATCCATTTCTGGACAGCTCCTGTTGTTAGGAAGTCAGGATAATGTGGAGGGAAGCAAGGTGGCACAGTCCAGAGGACTCTTTTTCAAATCTGGCCCCAGATAGTTACTAGCTGTGACTCTGGGCAAGTCATTTAACTTTGCCTCAGTTTCATCATCTGTAAAATGAGCTAGAGAAGGAAATGGCAAAAACCACTCCAGTATCTTTGTCAAGAAAACCTCATATTGGGGTCATGAGGAGTGAGATACAACTGAAAAATAACTGAACAATCATTGTTAGAAATTTTTCTGACATTAAACCTAAATTTGCCTTTCTGTACCTTCTCTCTATTGCACCTGGCTCTTTTCTTCAGAGACAGAGTAAGACAAAAAGAACTCTTTTCCATGTGACAACTCTCTCATACTGATTTCCTTCTATCTCAGGATTCTCTCCTCCAGCCTAAAAATTCTCATTTCCTTCAGCCACTGCTTATGTGCCTGACTCAAAGATCTTTAACATCCTATTTGCCCCCTCTCTGTATAATCTCTAGCCTATTAGTGTTGCCCACAATTTAATACAATACTTCAGATGTGTTGTTGACCAGGAATATTGAGGGACTGAGCATCACCTTCCTGGAGCCTCTTCCTCTCTTAATGGAGCCCATGTTACACAAGCTTTGTCAGCTGCCACATCACATTACTGATTACTATATAACTTATGGTCCATTAAAACCCACAGATTGTTGTCAGATGTATTGCTGTCTAATAATTATCTCCCCTAATAATTATACTCTTCTATCAACTTGCGAAGTTGAATTTTTTAATCCAGGTATAAGATTTTATATTTATCCCTGCTGAATTTCATCTTTTTAGCTTCAGTGCACTGATCCAGCCTATCATGAACTTTGTGGATTCTGATGTCGTCCCTCAGTGTGTTAGTAGATCCCAACCTTGTGTTAACTACCCATTTGATGAGCCCACCATCTTTGTTGGTATCCAAGTCACTTAAGTTAAAGAATGTTCATGTAGGGCTAAGCACTGATTAACTAACCATTACACTATGAATGATTTCTTTTTGAGTCCAGGCATTCAGCCGGTTCCCAGTCATCTAATTTATTATTGTCTGGTTCACATTTCTTAATCTTTTCCACCGGAATATACTCCCTTCTCTACTAGAATTTTAAAGGGTTACAATATACCTAGTAGTTGTCAGAAGTGGATAAAACAATTAGAGAAAAATGACTGTTACTAAGATTGTTTTTCCTTTATTACATATATTTTATTATTAAGGTAGGATATTGATGTGACAATATGAACCTTATCCCTTAAAAAACTGTATATTTTGTTGTTAGTCTATAATTATATTTTAGATTTCTCTGACTAATAAGAATTTCAGGGCTACTTATTTAAATGCAGCGGTATTATGTCTGAAATTGCTGTGGGTAGGTAGTCAAAGTTATTTAATCTCATAACTAGCTTAGACTTATCTCAGAGCTAGAGCTATAAAGTTTTATTTTCATTTAAATACATTTTTATCACCTGTTGTATTCAAGGTACAAAATCAAGACCATCTTATTCCTATGAAAAAGATAAAAATCAGATTCCTTCTGTGTGTCATCAGGAACACATATGAAACACAGCAAATGATTGCTCCCAAGTAAAATAAAGAAGTTCTTGTGCCACAAATTCAAACTGCTTTCATAAAGCTGACTGAAGGATTTTCTCTGTAGTGCCAGATACTGATTTTTTTTAAAAGGCATCTCATTTTCCTTTGTGCCACAATCTCACTCCCAAAGAACAAAGAATTTATAAATCCAAAGGGTATTACTGATAGATGAATATTGTCAGGAATAGTGGTAATAATAACACATTTATATAACTCCTTAAGGTTTGCAAAAAACTTGGCATATTCCTTCTTATTTGCTCCTCCTAGCAACCAAGTGCTCTTATTATAAGAAGACTGATTTCAAAAAGCACATCATGAAAGGACTAGGAGAGTTGAAAAGCTGAGAGTTAAGAAGTTGAAAAGGAACCAGTACAATGAAAAGAACCTCCCAGTGAAGCAAATAGTTGAAAAATCTGTGAGGAAGAGGAAGTAATTATTACAATATAAAATCTACAAGTCCCTTTGAAATTACGATGAAACAAATGTATCTAACTAATAGTTCAAGAGAGCAATAAAGGAATTAAAAGATGAAATAGCAGTACAAATTAGAACTCTCAAGGAAAAACAGTAACACGAATAAGGATAAAGAATGTTGAACAAATAATGGAGAAATTCACCAGAACAATAAATTTTCTGAAAAGTGGATGGGTGTATTGGGAACACAAAAATGCAAAGCCTGAAGAAAATGATTTTAACAAAATGAAAGGATAATGAGATTAGAAGAGCACATGTTAACCATTGACAATATATATTGGGGTGTGTGTGTGTATGTATGTAAGAAAGCTATGCCTCTCGCTAGTCATTTATTCAGTAAAGAACTCAAGAAAAATTTGCTATTTCCTGCCTCTGGACCCATGCCTAGTCTGTGTGTTAACTGGAATGCCCACTTCTAGCTTTGTCTATTCATTTCTTACTTGATTCCTACCCTTGGTCCACAGGTAATCTTCTAAATTAATATGGCACTAATATATACCTTTCACTGAACTTTCCCTTTTTGTTCCCCAAGCATTTATTAAGTGCCTACAGTATGTCAAGAAGTGTTGCCTCTCTTAAGTAGTTGCCCCTTTTAACTTTTGTATTCCCCACAGTGTTTTGCATATAGTAGGTGCTTAGTAAAGACTTGTTGAACAAATAAAGGCAGGGTCCCAAAAGTTCAAGTGGAAGCACATATGAATTTGGAGTGGGAGACTGTACAGAAGAAATATGACAAATTATGGATTTAGAGGAGAAGAGTAGATTTATTTAAATAGAATAGTCACTCAAATCAACCAGCTCTGCACAATCAGAAAAAGGTTAGGGGCTTAAAACAAAAAAACAAAAAAAAAAGCCAAGATGGAGATAGAACTAATCCAGTTTAAACCAGCTGAAGTCATTGTAAGGGCCACCTTAAAAATCCAAGTGGATTTGTTTAATGACATACAGTGGGCATGTCAAAAGATCGTGACCCGAAAGAGAACAGACCAATCTGTCCTCTGATGTTAATATTTGTCCTGCATTAACTTTATAAAAATGCCACCACTTTCATATCTCTCCCTCTTTTTGAAGAAGGGTGGAGTTCACCTTGGCCAAGGAGTTCAATTCCTCTGAACTCTACTTAAATAAATTTTCCTTGATACTTTTCAGTGTCAAGCGAATTTTTAACACAAGTCTTTTAAATTGGTGATGAATCTCAAATTACATCAAAAAATGTTAAAGATTACAATGATGTGTGTCATCATTAACTTATAGATAATCAGCCACAGTCAGTATCATTGATACTTTTTTTTTGTCATTTCCTGATGGAAGGAGGAAATTATAATTTGAAGCTCTTGGTTAGTCTAGGAATGACATATGGTAAGACTTATTCTTTCATATTCATTTAATTTTATGGTTTTTATTTTTTCATGTTCTTCCAAATATTTTTCCTCTGCCTAGTAGAATTATTTTGGGAACAATACGCAGTAGTTGCTTTTGATATTAATAAAAATATAGTAAAACTCTTTTATACTTTTCTGGAACTCAGGGAAATACACAAATAATAGAAAACTGTCTAATGGGAAATAAAGATGAAGAAATTAGTATACTGCTTATCGTACTTCAACATGCACAGCAAAAATAAAGCATAATGTAAGCACTAAACAAAGTAATCATTATAGATCTTCCTTATCCCAAACAACAAAAGATAAATAACCCTAAACTGTTTTCAGATGTTGCCTTGGCCAGAAAACTTATCTAAAAATACTTATCAATGACTTTAAAGTTGTTATAATTCAATCAGTAAGCATCTTAAGTGACTACTGCATGCAAGGCACAAGAAATAAAGCAATTCCTGTTCACAAGGAGCTTACATTCTAATGGGAATGATATAAGTACACATTTAAGTAAAAGCATAACAAATATAGAATAGTTAAATCTAAAGTAATTTGACAGGGAAGGGAGAGAGTTGTGGAAATCAAGAATGGTTTAATGGAATACATGGGGCTTGTGTTCGTCCTTCATTGTCGAAGAAGACCATGCCATCAGAGAAATGATGACATGACTTGCACGTGACTTTGTTTTGAGTGAAGGAGGGCTGTGCAGGTCACCAGCCTTACTTCTTCTCCCGAGCCATCTGAGTCCAGAAGCTGCCTTTTGAAGGAAGAAGCACCAATGAGGAAGGCAGCATGTATCTTGGATATAAACTTAGACAATGACTTAGAAATAGGAGATGGAGGAACAGAAAGAAGGGGAGTTTGGCTGGATCATAGAAAGAGTAATGTCTAACGAGACTGAAGTGATGTTGGGGACAGTGCATATATAGATTTAGAAACTAAGTAGATTAGTTGATAATAGATCCCAGAGGCAATAAGGAACCATTAAAGTTGGTTTAGAGAGTCACCTAGTCAGATATATGCTTAAAGGAGATCACTTTAGGAGGCAAAGGATAAACTATAGATCATATGGAGAGACTTCAGGCAGAGAGCCCAGTTAGGAAGCCACTGCAATAAGCTAGGTGAGAGGTAATGAGGAGCCTGAACTAAGATGGTAGCTGTGTACAGAAAGAAAGAATCCAATGAGAGAGATATTATGAAGATAGAAATGGCAAGACTTAGCAATAAAATGGATATGCGAGGTGTGGAATCCAAGATAATGCCAAGGTTATGAACCTGGAAAATTTGGAAGAGAAGAAGGTTTTGGGGGCTAGAGTGAAGTCTGTTTTGGACATACAGAGTTTGAGATGCCTCTCCTGCAATTTGAATTGTCCAGCAGTCTGTTGGTAATATAGTACTGAAGTTCATGAGAGAATCTGGGTGTATAGATCTGGACATTATCAGCAAAGAAATGATAATCAAACTTGTGAGAACTGATGATGTTATGAAGGCAGGGTGCAGAGGGAGAAGACAAGAGGATATAGGATAAAACCTAAGGAAATCACTATTAGGGGTCATGAGAGGGAAAATGAGACAGTAAAGGAAATGGAAACAGAGCAGAGTGGTAGGAGAATAAAACAGTAGTGTCACAAAAACCCAGAAAAAAGAACGTTTCCAGGAAGAGAGGGTAGGGGAAAGGGTCACCGGTGTCAAATATAGCAGATATGTCAAGAAAGATGAAGAAAGAAACAAAGACCTTAAGATTTGGCAATAGAGATATCATTTGGTTACTTTGGAGAGTATAGTTTAGAGAGTATAGTTATAATTGAGTTATGTAGCCACAAACCAGTTGTAAAAGGTTGAGAAGAGAAGAAGTGGAGGCAGAGAATATAGTTAGCTTTTTCTAAGAGTTAGGCCAAGAAAGGGAAAGAGGTACAGTAGCTTGAGGGAGTATGCTAAGGTCAAGTGAAACATTTTTAAAGTTGAGGGAGGCTAGGGCAGCTTTGAAGGCAGTACAAGGGATCTGGTAGATAGGGAACAGTTGACTATTCAAGAGTTGATGGGATCAAGTGTACACTTAGAGGAGTTTACTTTGGCAAGCAAAAGAGCTTTGTCAAAGCTTTTTGTCAAAAACTGAGGAAAAGGACAAGGTGGGAGATAATGTCTGGGGTCTTAAGATAAAGCAAAAGGAGAAAGGGGATCTCATATTAAAAGGCTTCTATTCTCAGTAAAATAAGAGTCAAAGTACTCTGGTGAGAGAGGAAGGAAAAGATATGGAAGGCTTGATGAAGAAAGAAATTTATAATAGTTTTTATGGGCAATGAATTCAGGGATCAGGGAAGAACAAAAGAATTGCCTTGATATAGTGAGGGCCCATTTAAAACTGGATAACATGAGTTTATATTATATTAAATCAGCAGAGTTGTGAAGTTTCCTCTAGCTTCTTTAAATATTTAGTGAGTAAAAATAGAGGAGGTAGCCTGGGAGGTTAATAGATAACTGAGATGAACCATGATAGAGAGGACAAAGGGACAGGGAGTTTGAGATCAGAGGACAGAATAAAGTTTAAATGACTAACCATAGGGTTGAGTCTGGAAAAGTAGGAAAGCTAACAGAGCAAGCGTAGTGTAACTTGAGAAAGCATGGTGGGTTCTCCATGACCCCTCAAAAAGGGATCTCAAAGAAAAGGTAAAGAGGGATGAGGCATCAGGAGAGAGGGAATGAGGGGTTATAGTGATGTAAAAGCATTACAATTTCTGAAATTAAATTAATAAATCACTTGGGGGGGTGGGGCTCAGAGTTTTTCCAAGTGGCCTGTTTCATTTAATCGACAATAACTTATTAGGTGCTATGTGATAGGTATTCTGCTAAGTTTTGGGGACAATAAGAAGGGCAAAAACGTTGTTTCTGACCTTAAGGAGCTCCCATCCTAACTGAGGAAACAACATGCAAAAACAACCGTGTACAGAAGAGTTAGGTACAATGTCAATGTAAAGGTGTTTGCCTTTCATTCTCAAAAAGAGCCTTGACTTCAAGGAGGTATGCCATGTCTTGCCAGTGAATTGGATTTAAGGGAGGGAGAGCTGTGCAAAGTCTCCAGCCTCACTCCTCCAGAACTATCTGGGTCCCGTAGCTAGATATATCAGGACAACTGGGGATGGGGTGGGAGATCTTGGCCTTTTTAAGCTTAAGGCCTTTCTTAGGTCTCAGTTTGACTTGAGGAAATGCCCGTTTCAGTGATTTAGGCTCAATAAGAATAGTCTCTTTTAAATCTAGTCCAAAAACCAGTATCCATCAGGGTTTCTGACTAAAATAGAAACAATGACTATTTACACTCACTCTGAGCCTTGAGGGCCCAAGCTAGGACCAAGCGAGGCTTAGGCTGGGGCCTCTTGTTGACCAATCAATGAGAGCTAGACTGGGAAAGGCTTTAAATTATATTTGGCATTTGTGTTGAGGATGAATCAGGAAGCAAAAGACAGAGGCAGGGACACATGCATTACAGTGTTGTAATATCTATTCCTGCAGTCCAAGTGAGGTCATGAGATCCTGAACTTGGCATGAAAGGGAGGGAGAGAGAGGACTCAGCAAAGGTGAAAGCTATTATGTTGATATTGATCGGCTCAACAAACATTTTTTATTTTTAGCCGTTAGAAACCGTTTGAATTTAATAGTCAGTGATCACTCTGCCCTGAGCAGTTGTAATTAGTTTAGTTCCTACAAATTTAGAAAGTAGAATTTAAAAAGTAGGAATTTGATGAGGGAATGTAAAGAAATATATTGTGATTTTTCTTTGGAGATATTTTATTTTGGTTTATGCTTTTATTATGAATTTTGTAGAGTGTGTGTATTTGTACATCTGTTTGTATTGTGGTCTATTTCTGCCCTGAGAAAAGCTAAGAGTGAACTAAACATTCTGTGTTTTCCATTAGTTCTTATTTGCTACAGATTTTCACTTTTAAATTACCTCTGAAGCACAGAATCTGGCAGGGTTCCCTGGAAGGCATCTGAGGATAGCTACTAAATCTGGAAATTAGCCATTTACAGTATTTCAAGGCAGAGAACAAAGCAACAGGAATTAACATGTGTGGTGGAAAGGTGACTGGACTAAGAATTTGAAGACCTGAGTTCTAGAGGCAGTTCTGACTGATGCTGATGATTGTGTGCCTATGGGCAAGTCACTTTACCCCTAAAATCTGTGAAGTAAGTAGTTGGGGCTAAAGGATCTCTGAATTTGCTTTTAACTCTTACACTCCAAATTTAGCACTCTTGGAAAGAAATAAAAGGAAAAAGCCCTCATATATGCACATTTTGTGAATGTTACATTTTTCTCAACAAGTACTTTAAAGACTTCTTGAAAGTAATGCTTTCCTGTGAAGCAGGACTATGTAGTGGAAGGACCACTAGACAGAGAGTAATTAGATTTGTGTTCTTATCATGGTTATATCCCTAAGTAGCTCTGTGATCTCGGGCAAGTCACATAGGAACTATGGGCTTTACTTTCTTCTACAAAATAAAGGGAGCAATGTGCTTACATAATGTCTATGGTCTCTTTCATCACTGAAAAATTATATGATTTTTTAAAGTTATATCTATACTTTATAATATATCAAATAGACTGAATTTCTAACTGCTGTACTTTGAATAATTGTATTTTGCAAAAAGTTTCATCACTATTTTTTTATTGCTTACATGCCCATGGTTATCGCAAATAGACATCCCATATGACAAATAGTATTTTTTTAGAGAGGAAAAAAGTCAGCACAGTTGATTGACACATTAAAAAGGTTGTGGGCACCCTACCTTCACAAGGGAGTATATTGGCAGTGTCTTCTCATATCTCTTCATTTGAACGTGCTCAATCTTTATAATTTAGTTACATTTTTTTGGTGCATATTCTTTTCATTTGCGTTATAGTTACTTCGCTCTGTATTAATTCACATAAGTCTTTCCATGCTTCTCTATATTCAACACACATCATTTCTTATAATACAATATACATCCATATATACCCCAGTTTGTTTAGTAATTCTCCAGTTGATGGGCATCTTCTTTGTTTTGAATTCTTAGCTATCACAGAAAATACTACTTTACATATTTAGTAATATATGAGGATTTTCTTCTTATCAATGATTTTCTTGAGGTATAAGTCCGGTAAGGGTAATCTCTCTGGTTCATTTTATTTGCTAGTACAGATTGTTTTCCAAAATGAGCATACAAATTGTTTTTCAAAATGATCATACCATTTTTAACTCCAGCAACAGCATACAGTGTTTCTTTCCTTCCATAATTCCTCCAACATTGACTGCTGACATTTTAAAAAATATTTTTGCCAATACTTTTGTTTTGATTTGCATTTCTCTTATAATTAGTGATTTAGAGCATCCTTTTCATATGAATACATTGTAGTTCTTTTGAGAACTATTTGTTCTCATATCCTTTGACTATTTATCTATTGGGGAGTGGCTATTAGTCATTATGTATTTGAAATGATTTCATTAGTAATGGATTCATTTTTACTTATAATCAATGCATAGTCAAATGCTTGGAAAGAATATATCAGTGAATACATTGCACTGTTAGTCTAAACAAAGGTGTTTTAGAAATAAAGTTTTTCAGTTTTCTAATACTAAAGTATATTAGTTCTATATGTTAATTCATATACATATGAATATATAAAATGTATATAATATATACCATGTTTATATATTATATATAAATTATATGTGTGTATGTATATATACACACACATATGTGCACACACATACACACAAATCCATGCATTTCTTTTGGGAACCAAACTCTTATCAGAGAAATTTGATACAAAGTTTTTTTTTAATCCCATTTTATCACTTCGCTTCTTAGCCTAGCTGAATTAATTTTGTCTGTGCAGAAGCTTTTCAGTTTCAAGTAATTAGAGTATTTTGTCTTTGTTAATTGCTTCTATCTCTTCTTTGGTTAAGAATACACCTCCTACCCATAGCTGTGAAAGATATATGATCTGTTTCTCTTCTATTTTTTTTATTATTTTTTATATTTTTTTATATTAAGGACAAAAATATTTTTTAATATTAAGGACACATTCATTTACAATGTATTGTGGAATATGGTGTAAGGTATTGGTAGAAGTCTAATTTCTGCTAGACTGGTTTCTAGTTTTCTCAGAAGAATTTTTTATCAAATAAGGAGATTTTTTTCAAGATAATTTATATTTTATACTTTATCAGATGCTAGAGTGTTGAAATAATTCTGAATCTCATTGTTTAGTATGTTCAGTTGATCTGTCTGTTCTACGAAATGGCTTTAATGACTGCTACTTTATTATATAATTTGAGGTCTGAAAGTGCTATTCTATCTTTGTCCCTACTTCTTTTCATTATTTCTCTTCATATTCTTCGTTGTTTATTTTTTCCAAATGAATTTTATTATTTTATCAAAAAGTATCATATTGATAATTTGATTTGTGTAGTATTCCAAGTGTAATTTAATTTGGGTAGTATTGTAATTTTTGTTAAATTGGCACAGCCTTAACGTGAGCTCTGACTATTCTTCCAAGTATTAAAGATATTCTTTATTTGTTTAAGGAGCATTTTGTAATTGACTCTATACAAGTCTTTTGTATACTTTTGGCAGGTTGATCCCAAGATATGTTATGCAGTTTGTAGTTATTTGGGATGAAATTTCCCTTTCTATTACTCCTTCTCGTGTTTTGTTATTATCATATCATAGGCTACTGATTTTTAGGATTTATTTTGTTGAAACTATTGTCGGTATTAATATTTTTGTTGCATCTTTAGGGTTTTCCAAGTAACTCATCCTATCATCAATAAAGAGGGATGGTTTTATCTCTTTTTAGCTTTATTCTTTTAATTCCTTTTTCTTGTCTTATTGATGTTGCTGGCATTTCCAGAACTATATCAAATAATAGTGGGGAGACTGGGAATCCTTGTTTCCTTATTATATTTACTGAAAAACATACCATTGTATTCCCCATTGCAAATGGTGTTTGCTTTTGATTTTTAAAAATTCTTTTTTATGATACTAAAAAAATGTCTCTGTGCCTACATTTCGTAGGGTTTTTAGTGTTAAAGAATGTTGCACTTCATCACAGTCTTTCCGCGTATGTTGAGAGGATCATTTGATTTTGGATTTTAATGTGATTAATTATTTTGATTGTTTTCCTAAAGTTAAACTATCCTTGCATTTCCAGCATAAATTCCACATGATCATAATGAATAATTTCTTGGAAAAATCACTGTAGTCTATGAGACTGTACTTGTTTAGAATTTTTTAGTCAGTGTTAATACTGTTAGCCTGTACATTTTTTTCCTGTATTGTATCTTTTCATGGTGGAGGTGTTAGGTCTATATTTGTCTCATAAAAGTTTTCTGACAGATTGCTTTATTTTTTAATTTTCAGGATAATTTGTGAACTATGGGTACCAGCTATTCTTTAAAAGTTTGAGATAAATTGCTTGTGAAACCATTAGGACCAGTAGTTTTTTTTTTCTTTGGCAGTTCCTTTATAGCTCTGTTTATTTCCTTTTCTTAGATTGGATTATTTAAGGTCTGTATATAGTCTTCTCATAGCTTTGAGTATTTTATAATTTTTTAAATCATTCCTCTATTTCCTTTGTGTTCTGATTTTTGTGCATTTAGGTTTTTTAAATTTCTTCTAGTTTGCTGTGATTTCACTGTGCTTATTTTGCTATATTACTAATTTTTCTATTCTCTTCAGATTAGCTAAAGGTTTATTACTTTTAATTGTATTTATCATTTCTCCTTTTAATAATTTTAAAGGAGATTGGCTAAATGCTTGAAGCATGATTCAGATGTGACAGAGAGGCAGATCTTGGTCATTCTTGATAAAAAATTCAACCTCAAGTAAACTTGTTTTAGTTCTTTCTTTTTAGACTTCGTAGGTCTTCATTTCATTGATTCAGCTGAACCCGGTTTAAAAGTTGATCTCAGTTACGTGAAAGTTTAAAGCAGTTTTAGACATTTAAAAATGAGACAACAATTATAAAGGAATTAAGTGGAGTGTGGGGAAGCAGATTTAAAATTCTATGTAACCTGTAATATGGATGAGTTGTGATTATTTTAGTAATTTGCAGATTTTTATATTTCTAGCTTTTCAGTTATATTCAGTGAAATATTGATATTATTTATGAATTCTGATATTGTTCTTTTTAAGGTTATCGAACTGGATAAAAATAATGAGTTAGAGAATTCCAATATATTTTTTGGAATTAATATTTCTGAAGATTTATTTTTGTGAGTAGCTATTATTTTTGCTTGAGGAATACATTAGAATCATTCTTTGTATTTCATTCATTTAAAAAAGAATGTTTAAATAATTTTAAAGATTTGTTTTTATTTGTGTCAGTTTCTCCTTTTCCTGATTCTTCATAATCCTTCTTTTGTAATTTCTTTTCATTTCTTTCTCATAAGTCTTCCATAGAGGCCTAGCATGTTGCTGGTCTTTTAACACTTTTTAAGATCTGTGGGGTACCAATGTACTATTGTAATTGTGTATCCGTTGTGTGTTTTTATTGCCAAAAGTTCAAACACTGCTTGCACTTACCATTCCTCTTTTTATTACATTTTGAGTTATTTGTAATTTTAATTTTTGTGAGGTCATGGTATTCCAAGATCATGGTGAATTAACACATAGAGTCATTAAGATGATATTTTGGTTTAAGGATGGACTTTTAAAGCAGTATGCACTTTTAATACATGAAAAACACTACAAATTTCCCCAAATATGGTCCATCCTGATATCTTTAGCTAAAAGTAATAATAATAATTATTGTAATTTTTATAGAGCATTTTAAAATTTTACAAAGTATTTTCTGTTCAAGCAAATTTAAACTTGATGTGAGAAAGAACTTCCTGACAGTTATCCAAATTAAATTGTGATTGCTACTCTTAATTGAGATTACTCAGATCATAAGAAACTGATGTGGGATTTTAACCTAACTCTTGTGGATTCAGAAACCCAGTGTTGTTAACACTACTTTACCTCCCCCAGGAATAATTGAGTAAAGACCATCTGGAATTTGCTTGTGATCTGTTGAATTTGCTTAAGCATTCAGCATGGATCAGGGGGATTGCTCCTGAAACTCTTGCCTTTAGACTGTATCAGCCATAACACTTGGAAAGTTCAGAAACATTAAATGAGTGGAAGCATCTAAGCTCTTTCTTTCTACTGTCATAAGTTATGAACATGATATTTTCATTACTGTGTTAGCCATCCACACAATAGCAGTGACTATATCTCTAAATATTTGCAACAAGTTCAAGCAGCCAGATTTTTGCCATTAATTTTTGTAGAACAGTGGCAGGCTTAAACAGAATAAATGTTAAGGTAAAATGGTTGAGAAATAAAATTTGAGGGACTAAAATTATGAACATTGGCAAGCTGAGAGAAGAGAGAGGGAATACAGGAGAAAGAGGGAAAGTACATTTAATGGAGGCTATGATGCCATCCATGATTGTCCCAGACCCCAATCATTTTTAGAAGAACTGTTGGTTGCTTAGTTTTTCCACAGACCCTCCTGTTGTCTGGATCACATAGTGATGTTTTCTTGGGTTAGATTAGTTGCAAAATATCATGATACTTATTTTTAAATTGTCATGGAGTCAAGTGAAATCTGTCTGTATTTAGTTAGTATATAAATAATCTCCTGTATGATTTCTCTCCCCCACTCCTCAAGAATAAATTGAAAACCATCCTTTGTCTTTACTAGTATGAAGAAAAAAGTATTTTATGTTTGAAGTGATTACATTAGTAATGGAGTCATTTTTAGTAATTTGAAATTTTTTAGACCCTAGAAGAAATGTCAATTAACCTTAAAGCTAAAGTAATTTACAATCAAAACATAGATAAGTGATGGAAAGGATATGTAAGTGAATGAATGCATTAGTTAGTCTAAAAAAAGGTGTGAGTTGGAAATAAGAAAGTTTTTCATAGTTCTCTAATGCTAGAGCATAATAATTGTATGTGTTAATAAAAAAAGCATAGCAGGGGATTAGAAGTTTTAGTCACTGCTAATAGCACTCTTTAAAAAAAAAAATCCCACAGCAGGTGTAAGTATGCAAGAATGGATTAGCATGAAAGTACAGTACAAGATCATAATGGTTTTATTAAGGCTCAACAAACCAGAGCCTTACCAGAGTTGTAATACATGGTATACCTTTAGAACGTTAGATGATGATATTTGACTTCTATCAAAACACATATTTTGGAAGCTGTTACATGTGATCAAGTCTAAGAGGGTGTAGGGGAGGAGAAAGACAAAAAGAGAAAGAGGTTTTTTTCTTCATTTCAAAGCTCCTGCTTGCTTGTGCTTCCAGAGAACTGTAACATGAAATAAATTATATATTGAATTTTCTTTATATTTTCTGTTTGCCCAGTCCTTTGCTATAGTTCCTTTGTGTCATTTGAATCATATTTTCTACTTTCCAACAATTAGCTTTTTTGTTACTAGCTTATGATAGCTGTGTTCACAGAAGTGATTCTTTTTTTTTAGTTTTATTTTATATCCATTGGGACTCATTTTTAATTTCTAAAACCTGGAATCATTTTGTGCAGCCTATGAGACAGCAAGATTCCTTCCTTTCTTCTTTTCTGCTTCCCCTACCAGTTTCCCTCTTTAATGCTTTCTTTAATTGAAACTCCAAACTTCTGTGAGGGTGGGGGTGGGGAGCAGAATAAGACTGACTGACTCAGCAGAACAAATGGAATATAGTTTTATGACAGAATATCATTTAAAAAATAATTTTCAAAAATTCAGCCACAGATTTTTTTTCAGTTTACTTTGCTATCACTTGGCCTCACTTAAGGAGTAAATAAGTAAAGTGAACTCAAACATTTTAAAATACATGTTTTCAGAATCATGAAAAAAAATTGCCACCTTTATAGTGAAGAAAATTAGTATTGCCAATTCCGAAATAGCAATTAGCTATGAGTTTAGCTATCACAGATAGTCTGTGAAAATGTAAATTTACCTTATTTTCTCTACACCTCCCCCCACTTTTCCATTCTCCCACCCTACCTCCTTGTGCTAATATTAGAAAATACCAGCTGTGAGAAGAATCAAATAGTTATAATTTAATTAAGTACTATTGTAACTATTAACAGTTTACCGTTATTGAATAAAACCTTTTTGCCCTAATAAATTAGTCATGTAAATACCACTAAATTGTTCAGAATTGCTACATAGTAACATGGTGGTATTGTTGAGTCTTTTTCAGTCATATCCAATGTGATCCCATTTGGGCTTTTCTTGTCAAAAGTGTACTAGAATAGTTTACTATTTCCTTCTTCAGCTCATATTACAGATGAGAAGCTGAGGCAACAGGGTTAAGCGACTTGCCCAGTGTCAGACAGCTTGTCAATGTCTGAGGCCAGATTTGAACTCACAAAGATGAGTCCTGATGCCAGGCTCAGCACTCAGTGTACTACATATCAATATAGGTAGGCAAATAAGTGTTAAGTCACAATAGGACTTGATTAGATCACAACTGCCTACTTCTGCTGTTAACCATAAAATACAAGGATGTTTATAACATAACCTTGTGTATATATAGACATTTCTCAGTTCGGTAAAACTGTTCAGAGCCATTAAAGCATATGTGCCCAAAAGCCATATACTCTAGATAGCTGAAAGTTTTATTTCTGAAATTCTTGACTTTTTTATGTTGTGTACAACCTTGGGAGGAGGGTCTTAAGTATGTGGACTCCTCAGAATAAAATTTGTGAATGCACAAAACCCAGTACATAGGAGTTGAAATATATTTATCAAAATCCACTACATAGGATTATTGAGAAAGCTAGTTGCGTTGAAATAAAATTATCAAAATAAAGTCATGGACCCCTGGTTCAAAACCCTAGCTATAGCAGAGCAGAAAATAATTTTAGAATTGAAAAAAAATCCTTATGTGCTTGTCATCTTGGAAAGAGTACTGGATTTGAAATCTGAAAACCTGAGTTCATTGTTCAATTTCAGAATTTTGGTTCTATTGCCTCTATTACTTAATACCTTTATAGTTTTTCTTTTGCGGGGGGGTTAAATGTCTGGGCCTCAGTTTTCTCAGTAGAATATAATTAGATTCCAAAGGTTCCTTATTTCCTAAATCCCAAGATAACCCAAGATATGATAAGACTTAATCAATACTTTGTAATGATGAAAAAGAACTAACTTTCTTAATTTTGTAGTATGCCAGAGGTCATCCTTAGCTTTCCATCATTCCTCCCCCATGCTATATCCATCCGTTGCCAAGACTAGTCAATTCTGCAACAGCATTTCTCTTGTTTCTTCCCATTTCTCTATTCTTATGACCACTATCCTAGTACAAGTTCTTGTGGCTTCTTTTCTTGATTATTTCAATAGCCTTCCATTTGGTTTGCTTTTCTCTTACAATTTTCTGCTTTCCCGATAGGGACCTGGAATCCATATGGTCAGGCATTAAGCTCTCACAAAATAGTTTATGAACAATTAGCAGCAGTATGGCTCAGACTCTGGAAGCAGAACGTAGTCTCCATTCCAACTTCTAGCCCACTTGAAACCTGTAGAGCTAACTGGGGTAGGAATCTACACCAAAGGGGAGTTATGTAACTTACGTTGTTATGTAACTCAGTTATGTAACCCTTAACCAAAAGGACTTCCCAGCAGGTTAACAGTGACTGAGTATAGTAGCATTCTGCCCTTGCTTAGACCCAAAGCCAAGTCAAGAAGTTGCAAAGCTCAGACCAAGAGGGCAATAATTAGACTTTGTCCCTGCATCAGAACACTTCGGAAACATTAAAAGCTTACAAGTCTGGCCTGAGCTGTCCCTGAGTAACAATACTTCTTATCCTAAGAACGCAGCAACAGGACTGTTTCAAACCTCCAGAAGTGAGTAGAGGCTGACTTTCATGTCAAGTCTAAAGTCAAGAAATAATCTGAAAGGATAAGCGAATAAAAAATGAATCCCCCTGTAAAGAGCTATCATGGTGACAAGACAATGACTCCAAAATAAATACAGGCACACCCTTAAAGAAAAATACAGCACAGCTGGAGCACAAATTCAACTAGAATTCCTGAAAGAGATGAATCAAGGGTTAAAATGTTATATAAATGAAATGAGAATGCTTGAAAAAATTGAAAATAAATGAGTTCTATGGACAGAAGAATTGGAAAAGAGATTTAGCAGTGTTGTAAAAGAGGTTCCAAAATTTGCCCAAGTGAAACACACTCTTTGAAAACAAAATCAGTGACTCCATGAGACAACAAGAAATAGTAAAACAAAGTCAAAAGATTGGAAAATTAAAAGGAAGTGGAAAGTATCTCATACCAAAAACAAATGACCTTAGAAACAGATTTAGAGAGCTTTTAAAATTAGCAATGAATAAAAATCCAAGGGAGAGTTCAATAAACTGAGTGATGCTTGAAGATATTCTGCTGTATAAATATGATAGGATACTATTGTGCTATAAGAATGATGAAGAGAGTGGTTTGGGAGAAACCTGGGAAGACTTGTAGGAGCTGATGCAAAAGGAAGTGACTAGAACCGGGAGAGCAGTTTCTACAAGGACAACAATATTGTAAAGGCAAATAACTCTGCAAGAATTAGGACTCTGATCAGTGTATTGACTACTATATATCATTAATTATACATAATTATATCTACTTTAACTGTAATTCAAGAGGACTAATCATGAAATGTGCAACCCACATCCTGAGAGAGAGAGCAAACTTGGAATGCAGAAAGACAGATAGAAACCAATCTACCTATGCATACAGACATATACACATACATACACATATGTTTGCCTTTGGCCATGTCCAATTCAGAAATTTATTTTGCTTGATTACACATATTTGAAATGGGTTTCATATTTCTTTTGTTCTCAGTAGGTACCAGAATGGCAGAGAGAGAAGGCAGTATTTTTGCTGGTTAAAAAAAGATGAAATATAAATTTTTTAAAAGTGCTGTGTTCCAAACATTGTGTTTAGTGCTGGGAATGCAATGAAAATCAAGATAAAGGAGCTTACATTCTAATGGAAGAGACGAAGTACAAATAACACAGAGAGCTAAGTAGTCTCTGAATTAGAAGACCTTCTTATAAGTTCTGTACATGAGATTTATTAGTGCATGACCTTTATAATATTGTTTTATGCTGCTTAGAGGCCTTTTTTCCTTGCTTCCTGGTTCTTGTCTAAATTTCTGCCAAATAGTTTTTATAAGATAGCTCTAAATATCTAGTAATATATTTAAGATAAGATATCTAAATAATCTAATAAGATAGCTTTAAATATTTCTGAGAGGGGGAGGAGCCAAGATGGCAGAGTAGAAAGACTCACATATGCGAGCTCCAGAACCCACAGCCCATAAATTTCCTGTAAAAAGAACTCCCCACAAATTCTGGAGCAGTGGAACCCGCAGAGCAATGGAGGGGAGGAGATTTCCGTTCCAGAGAGCCCTGAAAAACTGACCCCAAAGGTCCATCGCGCACCAGACAGCGGAGCCCACCCCTGTGCTGTCCTGGCCATGCGGCCCTGAGCAGATCCGAGCAGGCTTCAGGGACGGAATCTCCAGTGGCCACGAAGGTCCTCCACCCACAGGCACTACAGGTCAGTGAGAAAGACTTCTGGGCTGGCCAAGAGGGGAGCAGGGTGTCTCCATAACTCAGGCCTCCTGGGGAGGCAGCGGCAGAGGCAGCAGCGGCCCAGGACTCCCCAAGCAGACAGGAGCTCCACTCCATTACTGAAGATCTCTGCATAAACCCCCTGAGGGAACTGAGCCTGGGAGGTGGCCCTGCCCCCACCTGAGCACCAGAACATAAGCTCACATTGAATAGCAGCCCCTCCCCCCACTGAAAGCCCTGAGGCTGGGGAGCAGCATTAGAATCTCAGACCCCAAGCACTAGCTGGGCAGATCTAGGGGGGGCGTGGAGAGGAATCTCAGAAGTCAAGTAATTGGCTGGGAAAATGCCCAGAAAAGGGGGAAAAAAAAAAGACCATAGAAGGTTACTTTCTTGGGGAACAGATGTTTCCTCCTTTCATTTCTGATGAGGAAGAACAATGCTTACCATCAGGGAAAGACATAGAAGTCAAGGCCTCCATATCCCAAACATCTGAAATAGATATCCAGTGGGCTCAGGCCATGGAAGAGCTCAGAAAGGATTTTGAAAACCAAGTTAGACAGGTGGAGGAAAAACTGGGAAGAGAAATGAGAGATGCAAGAAAAGCATGAAAAACGGGTCAATACCTTGCTAAAGGAGACCCCAAAAAATGCTGAAGAAAATAACACCCTGAAAAATAGGCTCACTCATTTGGCAAAAGAGGTTCAAAAAGCCAATGAGGAGAAGAATGCTTTCAAAAGCAGAATTAGCCAAATGGAAAAAGAGGTTCAAAAGCTCACTGAAGAGAATAGTTCTCTCAAAATTAGAATGGAACAGATGGAGTCTAATGACTTTCTGAGAAACCGAGAAATCACCAAACAAAACCAAAAGAATGAAAAAATGGAAGAGAATGTGAAATATCTCATTGGAAAAACAACTGACCTGGAAAATAAATATTTCTGAGAGAAAGAGTAGATTGGGTTAACACAGATCTCCATCTTGCCTATAGAGGCAGGAAGTGAGAATTTGAGGGCATTTCATGAGTATTAAATTCTACACTTACATCAAGGCTGACTACCAGCTAGAGGCACTTAAGGTTGGGAAAATATTGCTTGTTTTTGGCTTATTAAAATTAGTCTGCCAGCATTGCTTTAGAATTTGTGGGGAGAAAAGTAAAATTGGACCGAAGTAGGGCTGTGACACATTGCAAAGAAGAAGGACTGAAGATGTCTTGGTTGCCTGGATGTTACCTTCTGTGTTGTCTGTGTGCTTTTTTGGTCAGCCAACTGTCCTGGGATGATGGCCAATAGAGAAGTGCTGTCTGCTCCCCCATTGGGCATCTTGTTGCCTGTGACCATGCTTGTAACCTTGCCCCTGAATTGAGGCACGCACAACATGTTATAGTTTTTCTCAAAGTCAGAAAAAGTTCTTCCTCATCAGATCTCAGATACAACAATAATTAGTATGGTACTTATTTTGGACAATTTACAGTAAGTCATTATCAGTATTTAATAAGTTCATTACAAGAAAGAGGGGAAAAATCACTTAAATAGAAAAGCTAAAGATCCCATATCACCTATCTGTATAGTTCTTAAGAGTATAGAACCTAGGAAGTTAAAATTATGATTATGATAAAAGTGGAAGACAATTCAAAGATGAATAGATTTTTTAAAAAAATACTCATTTTAACTCAAAAGTTAATGGACTGGAAGATGAATTGAAATGAATATTCTATTAAATATTATGAACTCTATGAAAATGGAATTCAAATAAGTGAAGATACCCTATCCCCAAAAAAAGAACTAACATGAGACTCAACACTTTGAGCTTTATACACAGATGACAGTTTGAAACTTGCTGATTTTTGGAATCCTTTATACTGTTAAAAATTGAAGAATCCAGAGAACTATTATTTGTGTACATTATATCTATAAATATTTACTGTATTAGAAATTAGCTGATCTTTAAAAGTATTAATTTATTAAAAATAATAAACCGAATACGTTACAACATTTCTTATGAAAATTATTTTCCCCAAAATAATACAAGCTGACATTGTTTTTACATACATGCATATGTATATATACATACATCGATGTATGTGTATGTGTGTATATACACACACATACACACACACGTATATATATACACATACACACACACATATTTCCAAATCTCTTTAATGTTTGGCTTCATAGAAGAAAGCTGGATTCTTGTATCTACTTCATTCAGTTAATTGCAGTATGTTGTTTTGGAAGAACCATATGAAGAGTGATATAAGAAATTATGAACCAAATGATTTTAGAAGAAAATGGCAAGACTTGCACTAAATAATGACAAGCAAAATGAGCAGAATCAAGAGAACAGCAATATTGTTTTAAGAGACATTGAATGAATAAGTTATTTATATATTTATTAAAAAGTTATTTATATATAATATACATAAATATTTATATATATTTGTGTAATATATTATGTAGTATATAAATAATTATTATAAAATATTATTATATATCCAAATTAAATGTAAAGGACATATGAAGAAAGACACCATTTGCATTCAGAGAAATAACTGATAAATAGAAATATGTATTAGAATAATTTTTATTACACACACATGCACACACACACCTATAATGGTAGCCATCTGTAGGGTGGAGGGAGAGTGAGAGAAGGAAGAAGAAAGAAATTTACCTGATAATTTTGTTTCACATTTGCATTTGCAAGTACAATCATCTTTTTTTATACTATGTTATGGAAATGCTTGTTTTACCCCATAAATTAAAATAAAATTTTATAATAAAGAAGAAGTTTATGAAGAAAATTCAGTCTCAGAGACGTAGTTGAAAGAGGGAGGAATATTTTAGTGGGCAAGCAATCTCTTAGTATTATTGTGAAAATAGTTTTGAAATCATGGGTGCCCTGAAAGGGTATTGGGAGATCCAAAGGGTCTGTGGACCACACTTTGAGAACCATTACTCTAGGGAGAAGGACAGCTATTGGTAACCTACTTTGCAAGAGGAATGACTTGAAATGTTCAATGGAAATCTTAATATGGTAGATTTTTTGAGGTCTTGATGGAAGATAAAGTTACAAAAGAAGGGGCAAAACAAAGCCGAAGTTTAGCATAATTAAAAGAGCGTTTCAGAATTTTACAAATGAGTGTAATAGAGTTAGAGATTTGATCATGGTGAGACACCTGAGAATTTTATCCCAAGAAAGAAAGATATGACTTGTTCTTTCTGTCCCTAGAGGATGGTATTGGAAACAGTTGTTAGATGTTACTAAAAAATAAAATTTAGACTTCATGTCAGGAACACCTAACAATTAGAGCTGTATAAAAAATATAATTGGTGATGATGTTATGAGATGCAGTGAGTTCCTTCCATAGAGGTCTTCAAAGCAGGGGCTGGAAACTTACTTATTAGATATGTTGTATTGGGTATTGTTTTTTTAAAGTATGAATTGGACTAGATAGCCACTGAGGTTCATAGTATCCCTGAAATTTTGTATATCAGTCAGTTCAAGAGGGAAATAGAGGAAAATTATGTATCTCAATATCATTAGAAGTAGTTATTTATGACAGTCTTTCTGCGTAAAAACTCCTGTATTTGCAAATAGCCTGTAAATGAAAAGAATCCCAAATCCTCTAGAATGTAGGTAAAGGTGCATTTTTCATCTTGCCATAAAGAAAATATGCAGTAATTTTCTATCTTGAATCTGAAACTCTAAATTTCTTTTGGCAACTAATTCCATTTGGGGATTATATATTTATTGGTACAGAAACAAATAATGAAAAAATCTCGACTCAGCCATTGTAAGAATGAATTAACATTTGCTATTAAGTGACCTATTTATATTTGAAGAATGCTCTGACCATCTTGTGTGATTATGTGGATGAACTTTGTGGCCAGTGTATTGAGATGAAAAGCAAAATGGATGAGTACACTGGAGATTATATTTCATAAAATCTTCAAATCATATTTCATGAAACTTTAATTTCACACATGCCAAGTTAATGCACTTATTGGAAAATTCATCTCAGGTAACATTATAAAATTGAAATTATAAAGGTCAAATGTGTTTTGAAATGCATATTTCAGTAGATTTTATGTAAACTCATGACCACCATCCAAAATTAGTTTGGTTATTTCTAATAAAGGTTCGTCCTGATAGAGATGGCAAAGTGCAAGATAAAGTAAACTGGCTAAAAATAAGGGGGTATGAAAAGCATGAGTGCTCAAGGTGGTCCTCTTAATGAAAAAACTTCCAAGGTAAAACTTCAGAAACGTTTCAGGTAATCTGAGAAACTTCCAGGTGATTATCCTCAAATAATAATAGCACATACTTAATGTAGTACAGTTTTTATTCCTATTTTGTAGATAATAGAATTAAGGCTGAAAGTTAAGTAAGTGACTTGCTAAAAGATAATTGCGTTTTACTTTTAGATAATCAATTTCAATTTTTACGTTTTCTGCAAATGTTTTGTCTGTATTTAATGCTTTTGGTGTTTTAGATTTTCCCAATAATTTCTTGATATATGGGTATATTTTAGTAGTTATGTAAAATTACCCTTCTATTTATTTTTATAATTAATTTCCTAGTTCTATACAGATGAACAGTTTCCTATTCTTCCCTTCCTTTCTCCTCAGATGGGGGAAGCTACTACTTAATGATAATTAAAACTAAAATGTTTTATATCCCAAATTCAGCCCTTTCCTCCATAAAATGAATAGATACATTAGGGCTATCGTAATTATTAAATAGTCTTCATTTGACCATATTTATTTGACCACAGTTGTTAAGAGAGACAGTGTAACATGGGAGAACATGATTGTGAACATATAAAGGCACCCTAAAAAGCCAACTTTAGGAAGGATGTAGGGCAAATATTGAGGCACAGGTAACCTGGAAATCCTTGTGAGATACAAAAGCTGTTTTTTGCCTTATCTTTGTTTCCATTTTGTTTTGAAACATTATATAGTTGCTTTTCTCCTTAGCCTGTGATGACAATTTGAGGGTGTTTTATCACTTTGAGGGGAATACTTTAGGTTGATTAAGCTAAGGAACCAATTTCTGCTTTGAGGATACTTCTCTACTGTCTTATATCATCACCACATCCCAATGAGTTGCTCATTTTATGGATATGGAAGCTGTTGCTTAATGAATTTGACTTGTTTAAGATAATATAATTATTAAGGATAGAATTGGAATGACCTGAATTCAGGTCTTTTTATTTCAAGCCCAGTGCTTTTTCTGCTTCACTACTCTGAGTTTTAAAAGTGCTTGAAATTTTTTAAAGTACATGTGAATTATTCAGATTTTTTTATTTTATTTTTTTTTCTGGATATATAAATTTATTTACTTAACTTTTTTTTTACATTCATTTTCACAAAATTTTGGGTTCCAAATTTTCTCCCCATTTGTCCCCTACCCCCACCCCAATACACCAAGCATTCTAATTTCCCCTATCACCAATATGCCCTCTCTTCTATCATCCCTCCCTTCTCTTGTCCCCATTTTCTCTTTTGTCCTGTAGGGCCAGATGACTTTCTATTCCCCATTACCTGGATTTCTTATTTCCTAGTAGCAAGAACAATACTCAACAGTTGTTCCTAAAACTTCTCCCCATCCCTCCCTCCCCACCCGTTCCCTTTGGGAAGGCAGGCAATTCAATATAGGCCATATCTGTGTAGTTTTGGAAATGACTTTGATAATAGTTGTATTATGTAAGACTAACTATATTTCCCTCCATCCTATCCTGCCCCCCATTGTTTCTATTCTCTCTTTTGATCCTGTCCCTCCCCAAGAGTGTTGACTTCAAATTGCTCCCTCCTCCCATTGCCCTCCCTTCCATCATCCCCCCCACCCTGCATATGCCCTTCTCCCCCACTTTCCTGTATTGTAAGATAGGTTTTCATACCAAAAAGAGTGTGCATTTTATTCCTTCCTTTAGTCGAATGTGATGAGAGTAAACTTCTTGTTTTTTTCCTCAGCTCTCCTCTTTTTCCCTCCACTAAAAAGTCTCCTGCTTGCCTCCTCTCTGAGAGATAATTTGCCCCATTCCATTTCACCCTCTCTCCTCCCAATGCATTTCTCTTACACATTTACCTTAATTTTTTTAAGATATGATCCCATCCTATTCTATTCACTCTGTGCTGTGTGTATGTGTGCATGTGTGTGTGTAATCCCACCAACTACCCAGATACTGAAAAGTTTCAAGAGTTACAAATATTGTCTTTCCATGTAGGAAAGCATTGTTCTTCCTCATCAGAAATGAAAGGAGGAAACATCTGTTCCCCAAGAAAGTAGCCTTCTATGGTCTTATTTTTTTTCCCTTTTCTGGGCATTTTCCCAGCCAATTACTTGACTTCTGAGATTCCTCTCCACTCCCCCCCCTAGATCTGCCCAGCTAGTGCTTGGGGTCTGAGATTCAAATGCTGCTCCCCAGCCTCAGGGCTTTCCGTGGGGGGAGGGGCTGCTATTCATTATGAGCTTATGTTCTGGTGCTCAGGTGGGGGCAGGGCCACCTCCCAGACTCAGTTCCCTCAGGGGGTTTATGCAGAGACCTTCAGTAATGGCCCTGAGCTCCCATCTGCTCCAGGAGCTCCTGTCCGCAGCCTCCCCACCCCCCCCCCCACCTGCTTCCTCCCAAGGGGGCCTGAGCCACAGAGACACCCTGCTCCCCTCTTGGCCAGCCCAGAAGTCTCTCTCACTGACCTGTGCACCTGTGGGTGGAAGGACTTTCGCAGCCACCTGAAGCCTGCTGGGTTCTGCTCCTCTGGGGCCATGCGGCCAGGGCAGGGGCTTTGCTCCCGCGACTGGTGCCTGTCGAACCTTTGGGGTTGGTTTTCCAGGGCTCTCTGGAACGGAAATCTCCTTCACTGCATTGCTGCGTGGCTTCCACTGATCCAGAACCCGTTGGGAGTTCTTTCCATAGGTAATTTATGGGCTGTGGGTTCGGAGCTCGCATATGTGAGTCTTTCTACTCCGCCATCTTGGCTCCTCCCCCCCAGATTTTTTTAATGGCAAAATCGGAGGAGAAAAAATAAATACTAAGAGGAATCTTAAAAAAAAATACTACCTGCATTGAAAAATTGCTTCAGAGTATAACCTGGGATGGCTGTATTTGACTTACTCAGGAGGCTCTGGGACACTAGTAACTTGCAGGGTAGGGAGAAAGAGAGACGTTCAGACTACTAGAACAGGTATGGAACACTGAGGTATAAATCAATGAAATAGCACTTGTTGCTTCATTGGGACTATACAGGGCCCAGTAGTGAATTTAAAGCTGTAATTCATGTCAGATGTGTGATCCCTCATAAGCTGAAAGACTGCAGCCTGTCTAGTGTATAAATATTCATTGAGAGCAAATTCAACCCTGTGCTCATTAGCATGCTTTCATTAGTATTAATTAGCTAATTGTTGTACTTTGAAAATGAAAAGCACTATTTAAGTACTATTGATCTATTTCAGTAATTTTTCTGGGTTTTTTAGTGTTTTACCACTAATGATTAGTAGTATCTTTTGAAGTTCATAATTGCATTTTAAACTACATGTCCCAATTTATTTTTTTTTCAATTTCACAGTGAATATGTGCATTTTTCTTTACTTTTGGATTAATTTTTTCATCACTTAACTTTTTATAGTTGTTATAACTCCCCTCTCCCATGAAAAGAAAATTGAAATAAAACTGTTGTAACAAATACTCATAACCAAGCAAATGAAACTCCTTGATTGGCCATGTCCAAAAATATGTATCTTATTTTGCATATTTAGTCTATCAGGTCTCTATAAATATAACTAACATTTTTTATCATCAGTCCTATGGTTGCATTAATTAGAGCATTTAAGTCTTTTAAAATTGTCTTATTTTTATAATATTAATGTATAACTTGTTCTCCTAGTTTTGCTTGCTTTACTCTAAATCAGTTCTGAAACAATATTTTTCTTCATTTCTCATAAAACAGCACAGTGGCTTTCCATTATATTCACATCACGTAATTTGTTTCACCATCCCTCCATTATAGGCACACCTTCAATTTCCAGTTCTTTGCAGCTACAAAATTTAATACTTTTAATAAGTGTTTGAACTGAATTTAGTCCAGTAGAATTATCTGCCTTGCTGCAAAATAGTGAACTGTTTTTAAGAATTCCTAAGGAAAGCTATTACAGACACTAAAAGGGGGGGTTAAATAATATATGAAAAGGGTTTAGGGACAAATTTATTTCTCATATTTAAAATCAAGAATTACCCATCCATAAGCATAAGTGACAGCTATGTTCCAGGAGTTCTATAAGGGGCTGAGAATGAAAAAGTGAAACAATTCCTGTCCTCCAGAAGCTTTCTGTTAGGGATATAAATGTATAAAGACTAAATGCAAGGTAATATTGGTGGGTTTGGGGACTGAGTAGGTAATGGGAGCTAAGAGGACCAGGAAGAGCTTTGCTTCGGGAAGGAGTGGCATTTGAGATGAGCTTTGAAGGAGTCTAGGAAGTGGAGGCAAGGAAATAATACATTAAAAAAGAGATGAAAATGGTCAGTTGTGGAGAAGTGAAAAGTCAGGCATACTAATGCAGGATGGACTAGTGTAGTTTTTCTAGAAAGCAACTGGAATTATATGAAGAAAAGTAACTAAGATGGCCGTACCCTGATCAGATTGTTCTATTATGTATACCAAGGTCTGTGACAAAAACAGAAGTCCCACACATACCCAACTTGTTGCCGTAGTACTTTCTTGTAGTAGGAAAGAACTGGAAACAAAGTAGTTGCCTCTCCCTTGGGAAATGACATAAGTTGTGGTACATAAATGTAATGGTGTATTTCTGTACTATCAGAAATCATGATTTTGATGAATATGAAGAAGTATAAGGAAACTTAGATAAGTTGATGCAAATTGAAATAAGCTGAATCAGGAAAACAAAGTACTCAGTGACTCCAATAGTATAAATGGAAAGAACAGTAACAGTGAAGCAATGGAAAACTAAATTCTGCCAAATTATAGTGACCTAGGTTGGTCCCAAAGAAGAAAGATGAGAAAATCTCCCACATCTTCTTTGCAGAAGTGAGAGATTGTAGGTGAGGAATATTGCATGGATTACTAGACCTTTTTTATATGTTGCTTAATTTTGCTGAACTCTGTCTCTCCCTCACTCCCTTTATGTTCTTTAATATAAAAACTGGATTTCTGGGAGGTAGGAGGTGTAGGCTGAGAAATGAATGTAATAGAGAAGCAAAATTTAACAGAGAAATGTGTGTTTAAAAAGCAGATGCATTATCTTGGATTAAATCTCAGCTCTGCCAATCTTTGGGCCTCAGTTTCTTAGCCTGTAAAACAAGTAGTTTAGACTAAATGACCTCTCAGGTTTCTTCTAGCATCTCTAGTTAGCCGCTAAGTTTTCTGAGCCAGAGACCTATGACTTTGTAGCCAGTTGTTGCTCACAGTAAGAGCATGAGAACTGAGCAGCAGTTCTCCCCACTGAGCTACTGTCCTCCCAAACAAATATATTAGTATCACACCACATCTCCCTTTCTTCTCTAGTAGCTGTCCTCAACTTCAGGTTGCCATTGTACTCTGACTTTATTTAGCTCAAGCTAAGCCACTCAAGGTGCTGAAAACTGCTTGCATCCTGCAGAGCCCTGGAGAAGTCCAAGGTCCAAAAAGCAAGCAGCATCATAGTGTCCTGGGGAAATGCTTATTGTTCCGAGGTGTGTTGTGTTCAGTGTAGTTCCTCCCCTCCCCAGGGTCTTACGATACTGTTTGCATTGGATCAAATGGCTTTGAAGTCTTTTCCAGTCCTGAAATTCCAGGAATACCATTCAGTCCTGTGGTGTCACCGGCTCTGAGTTTGAAAAGTGGGAAAGAATGACCATGATGGCATTAACATCATTTGGGGAAAGAGGGCAAGGCAGGACTGGTATATTTTTTTAAATTGCAACTATTTGGAGTTAAAATTTAATTTCAAGATCAATACTCAACTTTATTTTTTTTCCTTTATATCACTTTAGAGTGAGGTTAGTAGGTGAACATTACCCCTTCCCTTTTAAAACTGCTTAAAAATTCTCACTACCAATAAGCTGCTTCTCGTTAGTGATTATGATATAGACCTCAAAATTTTTACCATACTGATGAATTTATTTCATGTGATAAAATGATTTTTTCTGCAGAAAAAATTACCTTAAACAATATCTACAGTTTTTGTCATTTTACAGTAAAGTCAGAGTAATAATATTTTTAAATGTCTGAATCTAAGAGTACTTTGTAAATATTTGCAGTATTTTTGTATGAAATAATTTTTTGTTCTTCCTGACCTTCCTTGCTTTCCTCTTTGCTATACATAGACAGCAATTCTTTTAAAAAAAAATCTTCTTTTTTAAAGATTTTCATTTAGTGGTTTGGGCATTTAGAACCTTAAATTACTATGTGCAGTTGAACAGTCTTTCTTTGTGTGTATATGTATGTATATTTGTGTGTACATATATATGCATGTATATATATGCATATATAATTAGCATATGTGAAGCATCCCAATACATGGGGTAGAGTCATGAACAGAAAACGTACAATTGAACATCTCCTTGGGTTCTAACCAATCATAGTCAAATCTAGAACAAACATTCCAACTTAGTTTTTTCGATGTTTTGAATGTTTGCTCAATAAAATAAAAACCAAAATTGTGGGGAAAATAAGTATTTGCCAACAGTCCACAATCTATACCTGGTTGTAGAAATGTTCCTTCCTTGGAGATACTCTCCCTCCTAAATTAGAAATTGTGAAAAGAGATTTTTAACATATAATTTAGCTATTTTTTTAAAAAAAGGAAAAGCCTTAAAAATTGTATCTTTGCCAGCTATCATTGCTTTTAAAAAACATGGGTGCAGATCCATATTCAAATTATAAATTTGAGACAAATTTAAGATTTATGTGAAAATAAAATAAAATGTTTTTTTCTCAACAGTTGGCAACATATATCCCTTTATAAAGAATAATTTGATAACTTTAAATTATTTTTAAAATATGAATACTTGGATCTAATCACATTAGTTTCTTTAAGGGAAATGTCATCTAAGAACATGAAACTGTAATACATTATAGTAAGAAAGTAGTTGGACATTGTTTTGCAAAATAGTATTTTTAAAGACAGCATCTATGAATGACACAAGAAAAGTTAGGAACCTTCGACGTGTAGAAGGTTCTGATATTTCTTTTGACAGAAATATACAGCATATTTTAAGATTTTTTTTCTTCCTAAGTAATTACATTATTAAAAATATTGTAAGAATACTTATTTTAAAAGCTTAAAAAATATATATGTGCATTTTAAAAGAAAGATCAGTTATTTTTATAAGAAATTTAATTTTTAAAATTGGTACAGTTACTCTAGAAACTTGCCTTGTTTATTGTTCTGACATTTTAAAAGTATAATTCATTTAACATCTGTGTACATGTCACTTTTCTCCAGTAGAATGTAAGTTTCCTGAAGTCAGACGCTGTTTTGGTATTGTCTTTGAATTCCCCTTTTCCAGCTGTGGTGCCTTTTATATAATATACACGTAATAGATGTTTGCTGCATTGATTCAAATATCTATAGGAAAAATATCATATAACTCAATGTTTGTCTGATATAATACTCAGATAATTTTACTTCAAATGTGAACTGTCACTACAGATGATGTTATGTACCATTATTCTATTTGTCAGAACAAAAGATGGCCATATAACACTTTATTTGTATACTTAATACCTATAACTACAATTTCTGGTTAGCTCAGGTAGTACAAAGCATTTAATTCTTGTAGGTATGAAAATACATCTGCCTGTTGGGTTTTTTCCTTGACATTATCGACAAAACAGGCATAGTTTTCATGAAAGTAGACTTCAAATTACAAAGTAGAATCTCAACGTATTTTCCAAAGCAGGAAGTCTTTTATTGGAGAGCTTTCAGTTCAAGTGAGAAAAAGCAAGATTTCACAGAAATCTATGTTTATACCCCAACATAGATTTTTTTTTAGCCCTTTATATAACAAATTTGGCAAAGTTTACCCATATCTAACATTACAATATTGAATTTTTTAAAAGATCAAGATGACAAGTAAATTGATGCTTCACAAAACTTTTGTGAATATTAAGACTTCTAATTGCTTTATAGACAAATGTAACGTTTGTATTTTCCTTAATCAAGTATGTTTTAAGTAAGGTTTTAATTTCTGTGTTTTTCTTTTCTCAGTGCCAATTTGTACTATGGCTTGCTGATTTTCTATATTAACTTCTTACTTTTTCATTGGAGTGCTAATTGGGTGGTAATTTGATTCAATGATATCTGTGTGACCATGGGCAAGTGATTTTACTTCCTTAGACCTCAGTTTGTCATCTGTAAAATAATATTGGATCTGATTGCCATTAAGATCTTTAACTCTACATCTATGATAGTAGGATGATGTGTTTTTCAAATTTCAGAATTTGTGTGTGACTTTAGATGGGTAGAGACTTTTTTCACATTGTAGTAGGCAGGGTTTTTTTTTTTCTTTTTTTAGAAAAGGACTTTAGAATGTCTGATATTTGGGTTTTCTCATTAATAGCAACTCTCCTACCTTGGGAATTTCCATATTAAAAAAACCCCAGTTACTTTAATATTCCTGTTTCTTGTGCATCAGTAAACTAGGATTTCATTGTACTGTGCATATTAGATATTAGTATTTATCCAGAAAGACTGTGAAATTTGAGTTTGAGTCGGTCAAATACTCTGTATAACCAAGGATATGCATGGCTAACCATTTTTCAAAGAATTCATGATATACATATTCAAAATTGAGTTAAGAAAAGCTTAGGATCTCATGGCAGAGCCCACCCTAGTTCAGTTGGCTCCTTGGTGATGAAACTCTTAAAGATCATCCCTTCAGCTGTAGAGGACTGGAATCTCCATCACTAGAGGCAGCTCCCGTATGAAATCACAGATCCTTGAAGTGTTGAAGAAGTAAATGTACTTATTTAACAGAACATACCTTCACTTTGAGTAAAACTTTCAAGTTTGTTCCAATATCATAAATGAATTCAGCTCCAAGGCTTTTGTACCTAGTAATAATAGCTAACATTTATGTAGTGGTTTAAGTTTGCAAAACACAATATATATTCTTTTATTTGATCCTTATAACAACCCCGTGTTGTAGATACTAACACATTTAGTCTGTATTTTACAGATGACAAAACTGAGGGTCAGAGGTGCTTAATTAATATTTGATGAACAAATGCCATGTTACATAGAGTGTAGTACAACAGTTAACACAACTGAATTCCCAAGGCACCATGTGATCTTAAAGTATCTCAGTGTCATCATGTAAAACAATTATTGTATAACAGTACAGTAGGTATAGATAAGAGCAGAGTCTACTAAAGATGAGGTTGTTGTGGTTAATGATTAAATCCCCCCACCATGCACACACACTGACACTTGAAACAGATTCTTCTTTGTCTTCATTGTAGCCATTTTAAAAAAAAAAAACATAGGTCCCTTTCCCTTTAGTACATATTATAAAATTTTATATGGAAATGATAATGCTGTTCCATGCACTTTCACTGATTGTACAATATATTATTGTTCTTTTTAAAAGGGATAGTGAATCAATCCATTCATGGATGTTGGTGGTTTCTGTAAAGAGGGATCTGTACCTACCTCTAAATCCCTTTTTCCTGCTAGAAATGCGTTACAGATTCCTTTTAACTATTATCCTGAGAATTAAGTTGTGCTAGCAAGAAGGGCTCACAGTTGCTGTTCTGGCAGGTTTTTCAAAGTCTTTGTATGATGTGCGTGCATATCTGTGTGTGTGTGCATGGTGTGTATATATGGAATGTCTGTGTGTGCATGTGTGTGTGTATGTGTGTGTCTGTGTGTGTCTATCTGACACTTTGATGAGATGTAGATCCATACTGACAGCATGGGGCAATGAACAGAACACTTGCCCTGGAGTCAGTGACCTGGGTTTAAATCCCACCTAATACTGTCTGTTACCTTGGGCAAGTCACTGGTCCTCCCTGGCCTCAATTTCTTCATCCATTAGAAAGGGATTTGGACTAACTGACTTTTTAAAAATAGTATTTTATTTTTTCCAATTACATGTAAAGGCAATTTTACATTCATTTTTTAAGTTTTGAGTTCCAAATTGTCTTCCTCCTCTCACATACCACTCTCTAAGGTAGTAAGCAATTTGATATAGGTTATGTATGTGCAATCATGTAAAATATATTTCTACATCAGTCATGTTGTAAAAGAAGAAACAGATGAAAAGAAAATACACTCAATGAAAACAGTATGTTCGATTTGCATTCTGACTCTATCACTTCTTTCTCTGGAGATAGCAGCATTTTTCATTACGAGTCCTTTGAAATTGTCTTGGATATTGCTGAGAAAAGCTAAGCCATTCATAGTTGATCATCATGCAGTGTTGCTGTTGCTGTGTACAGTGTGACTTCTGAGGGTCTTTCTATCTCTAGATCAGTGATCTTAACTTCTTCTGATGTTTATTTGTTTACTCAATGAAACAGGAAAAGTAAAAGAAAAAAATGAATATCAAGTGAGACAGAAGAATGTTGGGTTAAGACCGAAGGAACATGCCATTTTAAAACAAAATTAGAAAATAAAATACACTGAAAAAAGCTTAGTTTCACAAAATGGCAAACAGAAGGCTACTAAAGCAATATCGTGACTGAGTTTAAGCATCTACTTTAAAATTCATTCATGTGCTGAAATGAACTTGTATATATTAAATATGCCAAATGGTATTAATCTTTTTCAAACTTTTAAAGTAAGCATCATTGTGACAAATGTTAGGGGAATGGAAAATTAAGACAATTATCTAAATGGATTATAACTGATATTCTTTGCATGTACGTAGAAACAGTTATAACATGCTTTAGTAGATAACTCACCTTCTCTCTTCATTCTCCCCTTGGCTCTCCCTCTTTTTTGCTCTAACCTCTTGCTGAAAGATGCCTCTCCCCTTTTCTAAGCCTAAAGTCCTTATTTTTGTGCCCTGGATTCCTTTACCTCTGTTTTCCAAGAGCTTGCCTCTTTGATCATTCTCTCTTTCTTTTTAAACATTTTCTTTCTCCTTTCCCACTGGATCCTTTTCTGCTTTTTATGAATATATTTAGGTCTCTCCTAGCTTGCGGGACAGGAGAGGAATAGGGACACCTTCGCTTAACTCTTATTCTTTCAGACCATTTATATCGCTCCTTTTCACAACTAGGCTCCTGTAGAAAAGTGGCCTTGTTAGGTCTCTTCATTTTCTCACCTCACAGTCACTTCTTAACCTTTTGTAATCTGGCTTCAGACTCTAAATTTTGATAGTAAATGTTTTCTCCAAAGTTATCAACAGCCTCTTAATTGCTAAACTAAATGATTTTTTTCTCATTCTTCTTGAATTCTGTGTTGGATGTCACTTTCTCCTGGATACTTTCTCCCTGTTCTCCCTTTTCCTTCTCAGGCTCCTTTGATATATTATCATCCAGCTTACGTGACTTTAGTGTAAGTATATTCCAGGGTTCTGTTCGGGTTCAACTTCTCTTTCCTCACTGTACTCACTCTTTTGATATCTTGATCTTAATGACTGCCATTGTCTCAAAAGCAGATAATTTCCAGCCTCTCTTCTGAGCTCCATTCTGATACCTTTCTACTGGATATCTTCAGATTGATATCATGTAATAACATAACTTGTTACTCATTATCTTTCACTTTCCCCTGCACTTTCCCTCTTCCAAACTTGCCAGTTTCTCCTGGGGGAATCACCATTCTCCTAGTCATTCAGTTTTGAAAAATCATTCAAACCTTCCCTGCCCTTCACTTCCTGAATGCAGTTTATTGCTACGTCACGTGAATTTGACCTCTAAATCTTCTATCCTTCTCTCATGTATCTATGTCTACTTCCCAGATAAACTGGACCAGTTATTTTCTGGATACATTGTTTCTTTCTGACCGCTGTATCTGTAAACAAGTCATTTTCACTGCCGAGAATGTGATCTTTGTCCTCACACCCAACCGGAAATATTTTTCTTCCTTTAAGACTTGACTTAGCCCCAAATGAGGACTCGTTTGCCTCTCTTACTCCACAGTTGTACTTTTTCTAATATGCATTCACTCCCAATTCAATAAATATCTTATTAAATGCTTACCGTATATTAGGCACTGAATGAGATACAATATTTAGCCAAGATACATTCTGTCCTTATGGCAGTTATTATCTGTTTGGACAGCATAACCTTGGCATTATTATTTTAGTACCAAAAAATAGATTAGTTCATTAGAGAGAGGCAAAATATAAATAATGCAAGATGCAAGGGGAAGAAAGATTGTTACTGACATGAAGGAGGAGGGGAGGTGTTAGGGAAGACATCTTTAGTGGTCTTTGATATGGACTTTAAAGCCTGACTCGAAGTCCAGAGTTGGGCACAACTATAATCAGATCTCCTGTAATGTGACATATGCATTCCCAGAACACTGTGGTATGTAAAAACTGGGGAAAATGAGATTATAGGTAGAGTGTTCAAAAACCTCATCAGTGACACACAAAAAGGTAGCAATCTCAGGAGCAAACTTGAAATTTATGTTACACTCAAAATGTTCCCTAATATATCCTCCTGTTGGAACAAATTTGTGATTTTTAGAAATATACTGTAGCAGAACTGACTTTACTGAGTGGTGTAATGAAATGCACAGAGGCAGCAAAGTGTGGTAAGGAGACAGTAATCAGCTTTGAGAAGTCGGTAGAGCTATGTGGAAGGGAGTGGTAGAAGATAAGACTAGGAAGGTAGGTTTCTGCCAAATTATGGGGAACAATCAATGCCCGCCAGAGAACTTTGAACTCTTTTCACTAGGTAGTCTTCAGAGGATTTTGAGACAAGGAGAAACATGAACAGAGCTATTCAAGCAAAAAGTAATGATGTGGAAAATAACGCTTTTTATTTGTACCTATCTTTTGCCAAATAGTGTATTGTTTCTTTTATTATCTTTTTAACAAATGCATCTGTGTATCTTTTCTTTCCAAGGAGACCGTAAGCCTCTTAAGGCCAATTATCTTGGCTTATATAGATGTTCTTACTGTAGTTTTAAACTTTAATAGCAGATACTCTGGATACCATTTTGCATTTCAGCGCAATATTTAAATATTCAGTGCAAAATACAGAGTATACACTAGGTGTTTAATAAATGATGATTGCAAATTGATATTTTGTAGGAAATAACACATTTGTTCCTTGCAACCAGCAATACCCTAACAATGAATCTTTTAAAATGTGTTTTAAAAAATTTTTGTACTGATCTCAGACAAGAGACATATGCCATTCATCTACTTTTTTATGGATTTCTTTGAAGTTTAGTACTAAATGAAACCCTGAAGCAAGAAAGTAACAATTTGGAAAGTATGATGATTAAATTATTTTGCCCTGTACAAATGCTTGTTGTAGCATGTTGAATTATATTCACTTCATGGAAAACTTACTTGAGTTAATGTGACATTATTTAATAAGAAGCATACCGTATGCTATATAGAATTTAATAAAAATCATATAAAACATAAAACATTTAATAAATGGAAATGCCTTGTGGTCCTGCTGTTTCCAATCTTTTAGGGACATCATTTAAAATTATTTTTTGAACAATATAACACTTGTAGGAAAGAAAAAAAAACTAAATTAACACAAATCTATGTAAACAATTTTACATGGGGACCAGTAAAACCTCTCAGCTCTCTTCCAGTTCTAAATCTTTGATCCTATCAATTTCCTTTTCCCTTCCTGAAAAAGAAAGAGGGAAGGGGGGAAAATCCTATTAAGTGCTTTGTACTGAATACTTTGGAATGATTTTATTTATTTTTTGCTGTTACATTATATTCATTTTGAAATGTATGAGATTTGTTGTAGCAGAGATTTCTAAACAGAAGAAAACAGTTTAGCAAAGCCAATATTTTAACCCCATCTAAAAACATATGCAATATTCTACTTTCCTAGGCTCCCATTTCTGCAAAAAAGGGTGGAAAGGTTTTTTTTTCAATTTCTAGTTCAAACTTAGTTACTATTGTTCCTCCGCCTTCAGTTCTAATTACATTGTAGTCATTGTGTGTGCATGTATATATGTATATTTGTGTGTTTTTTTTCTTGATTATGCTTACTTATTATAAGTCTCAACAGGTATCTTATGACACAATGATATTCCATGACTTGGAAATATTTTATAGCACTAAAAATGTCTTGAAACGGTATGAGTCTTGAAAGGGTGAGGTCTGTTTCATTTTGTTTTCTGCTGGTATGTTTTTTTCTTCTGTTCCTGTTTTGAATCTCATTGATGATCCCAGAAGACCTTGTTTGCCTTCATTTGATTGCCCATCATATTTTATCTGGCATTAATTCTGATTAACATTGAAGGTATAAACTTTATGATGGTTTGTGGTTATAGAGAAATGGTATTATTTCAGTATTTTACAATTCTAGTGCACATCCTTATCATGTATCAAATGGATTATTACAGTGACCTCCAGATTGGTCTTTCTATTTTAAGTCTTTTCTCAATCCATTTTCCCAAAGCAATATTCCTAAAGAACAAATCTAACTGCATTGCTCTGATACTCAGTGAACCCCAGTAGCACCCTTTTACCTGAGGGATCTAATGAAAACTCCTCTATTTTACATTGAAAGCCTCTTAAAACCTAATTTCAACCTAAGTTTCCTGCCTTCTTATGCATTAATCCCTCTCCTGTAGTTTATGGTCCAGCCAAATAAGCGTCTTGCTACCCCCTCACACACAGCACTCCATTTCCCGTATTTGTACATTGCATAGGTTATCTCTGGCCTTGTCTGAAATGTACTTCTAAGTTCCCACCTCTTAGAACCTGAGATTTCCTGCACTCAGCTCAAATGCCAGCTTCCACATGGAGTCTTTCCTGGTTTAAATATAACAATCTGTCATCTGAAGATCTGCCTAAGTTTAAAGAGACTTTTTTTTTAACCAAGGCCACAATGGAGGGCATTAAGGAAAAACCACAGATCCTTGAAGTCTTATATAAAATGAAGCTATATACATACCTCTTCTCGGAAATATAGTCTGTCCTTGGCTTAGGTACATCCAATTTATTTACATCATTAGCTACCAAGGAATAGCAGGTGGTCTTAAGAAATCCTCTTTCTCCCTTGTTGTGGTAGCTTAGGTTCTCCCTTTCTTTTCTCTTTTCCTATCTACCACCTGTTCTCTAAGACTGGCTATCTTATCATTTCTCAACCCTCTCAGGAATTTGTGCTTATAGGAGCTGTTTGATTTCCTTCAGGCCTTCTCTGTCTTTCAAACCTTTTGAACAATTAGTATATGTCACTTGTGTTAATCTCTGTCCTGCTGAATCTCCTCTCCACAGCTTGGAGAGTCAGAGCCATTCCCATTTCTCGTGCATGAAAAAGATAAGAAAAAGGTTGAATGATCCATGCTAGAGGTGAGGCTTGAAGGGTGGGGGGCAAGAAAAAGTAATTGTTATCCTGACATCTCAAACTGAAACTCAGAACACATTTTTCTAAGAATAGTATTATACACAGCAGTTGGGTTCTGTAATGCCGTTAATAAGAATACATAAAATAAGAGAACTCTCTGAGTTGGAAGGAATGCTATGTAGAGGTCACGTAGATCATACACTCTTTTTTAACACAATAATCCCCTTCAGGGATTATTATGAATTTAATAGATTTGTTGTCTGCCTTGAGAATCTTGCCAACATTTGTAATACTTGTTCTATGGGAAACAATATATTTCAAGTTCCAAACATATACTTTAAATTGGTTTATTACTATAGTTATGAAATATAACTCATTCATTCATAAATTGGATAATCCCTGTAATTGGCTACCATATTTAATTTTGTTTTATTTTTATCTTGTTGCATGCACATACTCTAACACAAGATAGATTAAATTCCTCATGAGTAGGAACCAGATCTTACAGACTTTCTTTTTACATGTAATATACATTAAATACATTTTTGCATTCATTTTGATTTAATTTGTGTTGTTAAGCAATTTCTCTTACTATTTAACTTTCAAAAGAGTTTAGAATATTTAATACTCTTTAGAAATAAGGTTCATATTCAGATCTAAGGCATACTTCAAATTGAGGTAGAATGTTGAATAATTAAATAACCTGGTAAATTTGGGTTGTCCCATGTGGTGATCTGAGAGTTTCCTCTTTGTTTACATAAGTTATTTGAATAATTGTCTGTATTGACGCTATATTTCCTCTTAGAGAGAAAGCTTGTTCACAACCCATTAAAAGAGGTAGGCTATGAACTATAATGGAACAAAAATCTTTAATGAACTTAGACCTGACACAAAAGTTTATCTCTAAAAATAGAATGTTGTCTTAAAAAAAAAGGTTACCATTCCCTTTTTTGCAAATTTTCATCCCTTAAAAATTTGTCTTTTTGTATTTTGATGAGGTATTCTGATTTTAAAATAATTAATTCTTCTTTGGGAAGCTTCAGATGTGTTTTAAACTCTAATTGCCTTGTTCTTCAGTAATCCAGTAATAATAATGAGAATTTGTCTCAAATGTCAGAAATATTCATTGTAGGTCATTTTACTACAAGGAAAAAATGCCTTAAAAGAAAAATTTAAATGCTAGATGTCAACAAAGAAAATTGCTGTGGCTTTGATTTTTTCTGTTGCTGTTGTAACTATTTCTGTTGTCTACCTTTGGGAACTAACATGTGAATTAAGAATATTTTAGGGGGGGAGGAGCCAAGATGGCGGAGTAGAAAGACTCACGTATGTTAGCTCCAAATCCACAGCCCAGAAATTTTCTGTAAAAAGAACTCCCCACAAATTCTGGAGCACTGCAAGCCGTGCAGAAACACAGTGGAACAGATTTCCGTTCCAGAGAGCCCTGGAAAGCCATCCCCAGGGGTCCGTCGCGCTCCGGATGTGGAGCCCAGCCCTGCGCTGCCCTGGCCAAGCGGCCCCAAAGGAGCAGATCCAAGCAGGCTTCAGGGACAGAATCTCCAGCGGCCGCGAAGGTCTCTCCACCTACAGGCACCCCAGGTCAGTGAGAGAGATGTCTGGGCTGGCTGAGAGGAGAGCGGGGTATCTCCATGACTCGGGCCCCTCGGGAGGCACCGACGGAGGGAGCGGTAGTGGCAGAGGCAGCAGCGGCCAGGTGCTCCTGGAGCAGGGGGGAGCTCAGGGCCATTACCGAAGGTCTCTGCATAAACATCCTGAGGGAACTGAGCCTGGGAGGCGGCCCTGCCCCCACCCGAGCACCAGAACTTAAGCTCGCATTGAATAGCAGCCATATCCACCACTGAAAGCCCATTTGAATCTCAGACCCCAAGCACTAGCTGGGCAGATCGAGGTGGGGGTGGAGAGGAATCTCAGAAGTCAAGTAACTGGCTAGGAAAATGCCCAGAAAAAGGAAGCAAAATAAGACCATAGAGAGCTACTTTCTTGGGGGACAGATGTTCCCGCCTTTCAGTTCTGATGACGAGGAACAATTATTACCGTCAGGGAAAGACATGGAGGTCGGGGCCTCTGTATCCCAGACATCCGAGGTGGATGTCCGGTGGGCTCAGGCCGTGGAAGAACTCAAAAAGGATTTTGAAAATCAAGTTAGACAGGTGGAGGAAAAACTGGGAAGAGAAATGAGAGAGGTGCAAGAAAAGAATGAAAAACAGGTCAATACTTTGGTAAAGGAGACCCAAGAAAATACCACCTTGAAAAATAGGCTCACTCAATTGGCAAAAGAGGTTCAAAAAGCCAGTGAGGAGAAGAATGCTTTCAAAAGCAGAATTAACAAAATGGAAAAAGAGGCTCAAAAGCTCACTGAAGAAAATAGTTCTCTCAAGATTAGAATGGAACAGATGGAGGCTAATGACTTTCTGAGAAACCAAGAAATCACCAAACAAAACCAAAAGAATGAAAAAATGGAAGAGAATGTGAAATATCTCATGGGAAAAACAACTGACCTGGAAAATAGATCCAGGAGAAACAATTTAAAAATTATGGGGACTACCTGAAAGCCATGATCAAAACAAGAGCCTGGACATCATCTTTCATGAAATTATCAAGAAAAACTGCCCGATATTCTAGAACCAGAGGGCAAAATAAGTATTGAAGGAATCCATCGATCACCGCCTGAAAGAGATCCAAAAAGAGAAACTCCTAGGAACTTTGTGGCCAAATTCCAGAATTCCCAGGTCAAGGAGAAAATATTGCAAGCAGCTAGAAAGAAACAATTCCAGTATTGTGGAAATACAATCAGGGTAACACAAGATCTAGTAGTTTCCACATTAAGGGATTGAAGGGCGTGGAATAGGATATTCCAGAAGTCAAAGGAACTAGGACTAAAACCAAGAATCACCTACCCAGCAAAACTGAGTCTAATACTTCAGGGGAAAATATGGTCTTTCAATGAAACAGAGGACTTTCAAGCATTCTTGATGAAAAGACCAGAGCTGAAAAGAAAATTTGACTTTCAAACACAAGAATGAGAAGAAGCATGAAAAAGCAAACCGCTAAGAGAAGTCTTAAGGGGCTTACCAAAGGTGAACTGTTTACATTCCTACATGGAAAGACAATATTTGTAACTCTTAAAACTTTTCAGTATCTGGGTAGTTGGTGGGACCACATGCACACTCACGCCTGCACACACGCACACACATGTATGTGCATGCGTGCATGCACATACACACATGCATGCATATACAGAGACAAAGAGCACAGAGTGAATTGAATAGGATGTTACCATATCGTAAAAGAAATTAAGGTAAATGGTGAGAGAGAAATGTAGTGGGAGGAGAGAGGGTGAAATGGAATGGGGTAAATTATCTCTCATTCAAGAGGCAAGCAGGAGACTTTTTAGTGGAGGGAAAAAGAGGAGAGCTGAGAAAAAAACATGAAGTTTACTCTCATCCCATTCGACTAAAGGAAGGAATAAAATGCACACTCATTTTGGTATGAAAACCTATCTTACAATACAGGAAAGTGGGGGAGAAGGAGATAAGCAGGGTGGGGGGGATGATGGAAGGGAGGACAATGGGAGGAGGGAGCAATTTGAAGTCAACACTCGGGGAGGGACAGGATCAAAAGAGAGAATAGAAACAATGCGGGGCAGGATAGGATGGAGGGAAATACAATTACTCTAACACAACACGACTGCTATCGAAGTTATTTGCAAAACTACACAGATTTGCCTTATATTGAATTGCCTGCCTTCCCAAAGAGAATGGGTAGGGAGTGAGGGATGGGGAGAATTTAGAACTCAAAGTTTTAGGAACAACTGTCAAGTATTGTTGTTGCTACTGGGAAATAAGAAATACAGTCAATGGGGAATAGAAAGTCATCTGGCCCTACCGGACAAAAGAGAAGATGGGGATAAGAGAAGGGAGGGAGGATAGAAGAGAGGGCAGATTGGTGATAGGGAAAATTAGAATGCTGGGTGTAGTGGGGTGGGGGTAGGGGACAAATGGGGAGAAAATTTGGAACCCAAAATTTTGTGAAAATGAATGTAAAAAGTTAAATAAATTTAATTAAAAAAAGAATATTTTAAATATTGTTTATAAGAATGCTTTAATTCATTAATACTATTGAAAGACAAAGTTGTAAAGAAATATTACCCATTATCTATGAGTCCATTTACTCCAGATGAAAGTGGAGAGAAGGGAAATCTAGTAATTCTGCTGTTAACTCTTGTTTTTTTTTTCCCTTAAAAAACATGTGTGCTGTCATTTTTTTTTTAAGTATTTTGAAGATTTTTTAGGACAAAATCATACATTAACTTTAGATGAGTTAAGAAGCCATCTATTTAGAATTTGGGAAAATAGAAAATTCTCTTGACATTGTTTCTCTATTTGAGATGTAAATGTTAGATGTAAATGTTTAGTAAGACCCTTTTTGGTCTCCCTGTGGAGAAAGAATACAGTTAATTAAAATAAACTTAATTTTTGTTTTTTATTTTGTAATTCATTTGTTTTCTCTGTGCATTTTTATCAAGTTATGAATTATAAAAATTAAGCATCTGTAAATTACTCAGGAAATGAAACTACTTTGCTCGCTTAATGATAATTCCAACTTTAATGTTTAACCTCCTACCATTAAAGACTTATCAGTCTTTTGAAAGGTGAAAGATTCATTCAGTCAAATAGATACTCAGCTTCTGATTCACTGAAGAATTAAAAAAAATCAATCCTTTAATTTCAAAGAATTTGTAGTCTAGTAATAGAAGAAAAGAAATTTTTAAAATAATCATAGTTTAGTTTAAGTTCTGCACAAGAGGTATAAATAAAGTGTTATCCGCTTTAGAGGGAATGAGTGTTGACCATATCTTTGAGCTGGTAGAAATGTTTCAGTAGGTAAGCAGATAAGTTTCAGATAATCTCTTAGTTTTCTTTTTGATTTCTAAATTTTTTATTAGATATTTGCAGGCTTCATTTTAAAAAATTTTTATTTAGTATTTTTTCTCCAGTTACCTATCAAAATAGTTTTTAAAACTCTGAATTCTAAATTCTCTTCCTTCCTCCCTACCCCCCAATTTCTAAATTTTGAACTTACCAAATGAAATATTTCTAGATACATAGTAAAATAGAAAAAGAAAATTGCACAAGAACTTTGAAACTCTTTTTTGTAAAGCTTTCTATATCAAAGTACAACCCATTAAACAATTATACATAGTTGAGTAAAACAGAGTCCTTCATTAACTGTATCTAAAAATGTGTGTCTCCTAATGCATCTTCTGTCCCTCACTTCTGTGAGAACGTAGGTAGTTTGTTCCCTCAATTTCTTTAAAGGTTCATTTTTCACCATCTAAAATTATACTCCGTTTTGTTTGATGGCTTATTTTTGGTTGTGATCCTTTTTATTTTGCCTTTTTGAGTATGGCATTTCCAGTTCTCTTCTCTTGACTGGTGGTTGCCAAATTTTATGTGATACCATGACTTCTTGGTACTTGAACTCTTTCTTTTTGGCTGTATTAATACAATTAATTCCTTCTTTTGTATTTTTTGTCCTCTGGTGCTAATAATACAGGTGGTTTTCATTTATGATTTTTAAAAAATCTGGCATCCAGGTTTTTGTCTATTTTTTATTATGTTTTTCAGTTACTTCAATGATTTTTAGATTAATAATCTTTGATCAATTTTGGACATCAGTGTATTTTTAAATATTATATGTACTAAATTTTCTCCTGTTTTTTTTCCTTTTTTGATTTCATTTCAATATTATTGCTTCTTCCATGTTTATGTTGCTTTCTCTTTGGCCTCTATTTTCATTTTGAGGGATTTCAATTTGAGGGTAAGATTTATCATCACTTATTATAAGTTATTAATTCTCTTTGCCATTATTTCCTCCCTAGTGGTTCTTTCACGTAATTCTTGTGGCTGGAATGTTCTTTTCTCTGAGGCAGCGAGTTAATGCAGTGAATGGAGTCCTAGCATTTGGAGACAGAAAGATGTGGGTTCAAATCCTGCCTCAGACATTTACTAGCTGTGACCCTAAGTCACTTAACATTTGCCTGCCTCAGTTTCTTCATATGTAAAAAGAGGGTAATAATAGCCCCTACGTCTTAAGGTTGTCATGAGGATAAATTGAGATAATATTTGTGAAGCACTTTAAAAGTAACATGTAATAGTTAATCCTCCTCCTCCTCTTTTTCTTCTCCTCTGTCGTTTCCTTCTCCTTTTTCTCTTCTTTCCATCTTTCTCCTCTTAATTCTTCTAATTCTTTTCCTAATTCTCCTCTTTATTGATGATATCATTATTATTTAAAGCTCTCTTTGAACTTATAGATTTACTCTCATCTTTGGAGTTTACCTCTTGTATTTCTCTCATTCTGTAGCATTTCCTTCTTTTGTTCCTTCTTTTCCTCTTATTCACATCTTAAGTTGCAGTTTCTGGATTTTTGCTTTACTCTTGGATCTTGCTCTGCTTCCTTCTGATTCACTGAAGAATTAAAAAAAAAACCAATCTTTTGCTCTCAAAAGATCTGTGGTCTAGTAATGGAAGAAAAGAAATTTTTAAAATACTCTTTGCTGGTCTGGGCAGGCCCTGCTTGGTTCTTGGCTAAGATTGAGTCGTACCTTTTGCAGGAATTCCTGAGTTTTGAATCCATCTCCTTGTGGCCCAACTTAGGTTCTTGGAGTCTCCTCTGTTTCTTCCTTGCACAGTTCCAAATCCTGAGTTTCTCCTTTTCTGTGTTATAATCCTGGAAGGCCCTGTACAAGGTGTCAACTATGCTGGTAGTTACAGGATGCCTTGTACTTCTCATCTCAAGTACCCCTGCTGGCTCTTTCTCCTACTGGAACTTGGACTGTCTGAATGTTGCGCTGCCTCAGTGCTGATCTGTCCTTGTCTCCTACTGTGCTCCAGTCAGGCATTATGCCCTATCACCTGTTATTTCTCGGGCAGAGCTTCCTGGGCAGTGTGGCCCTGTGTCCATCTGTGACTTGGGAAGAGCTTTGTAGAGCTGCATGTCTCCCCCTATATTTCAGGCAGGGTTGCCTGGGAGCTTTGGTACCTTGGTGCCAGTCTAGTCTGGTCTTCTGTTATCCCTCACTTGGGGCTGCTTACATCCTATGCTGGCTTCATCTTCCCACGGGCTAGTCTAACCCTTTATCCCACTTTGTGCCTTACCCTGCATGCATGTTTTGCCAAGCATATACTTAGCTTGTCTTTGCTTGGAACTTCTGCATGATTCTGAAAGTCTTTTCATGCAATCTTGGTTTGGACAGAGGAGTTTATAGTAATTTCTCTTTGGTCTTCTTTCTTCTGATACATTTTTTATTTTATTGGAGTGTATGTTAAGAATCTAAGCTCCTCCAAGTCCTAATGATGGCATCTTCCCATACTGTCCCGGTAGTCTCTTGGGGAAAGCATCCTGTGTGTTATTTGTACTAAACAGTGACTTTGCAGCTTTTGCATTGGTAGAATTGCTTTTCCTTTCTTCTAATCAATAGAATGAAAATAATGTGACAGCTACAAGGATGCTAAGAGAGTGGTAAATGAACAATTGTCTGTTGGGAGCCAGTAGGTCGGGGGCTCTTGTCTTGGGTCAGCCACTGACCTGGAGCAAGTAATTTAAATTGTGGGCTTTCATTTGTTCATTTGCAAATGAGGGGCTTTGATTTTCCTTTTAACTCTAGCAGAATTATGATAAATTTCCATTTTTGTTCACTAGGAAGGTTTATAGTTCATGCCTTTTTGTTTATAGTAGAAAACTTTATAGATTTTCCTCATTATGGAGAATGTATTTCCTCAGATTTACTCATTAAGCAAAATTATGTATATTGTGTTAAATTTTCCAGTTGACTTACTTTTTAAAGATAGAGCATATTCTCATTTTTTAGGCTCCAAGTACTTTAATAATTGGGCAGCTAGGTGACTCAGAGGATAGAACATTGGGCCTGTAGTAGGAAGACCCAAGTTCAAATCCAGGTTGATACACTAGCTATAAGTAAGTCACTAGCTACAAGTAAGTGGGTAAGTCATTTAACAGTGTTTACCTGAGTTTCCCTATCTGTAAATGAGCTGAAGAAGGAAATATCCTCCAATATCTTTGCCAGTAAAATCCAAGATGGGGTCATGAAGAGTTGGATACTATTTGGAAACAAATGAACAGCAACAAGCTATAAAAATGGACACTGCCTTAGTAGTGGTAACAGCAATGACAAAGAGTAGTGTGGATTCAAGATTCTTTAATTTTTTTAAGTTAAATCTGTAAGTGGGAATGTGTGTGTTGGATTTATTGATTTATAGAACAGTGAAATTAAGTACAGTTGGTATCATGGAATGGGTTTTTTTTTCCTATTATCTAGACATATGCCATTGGTATAAGGAATTCCCTCTATCAGTGCAGATCTGCAAGTATATTGCAATTTAAGTCATTGCAACCATTAAGTTGGTTAAGTGACTTGCCCAGGGTCATGTAATCAGTATATTTCAAAAGTGAATTTGAACCCAGGTTCTCCTACATTCGAGACTGGCTGTGTGTCTAGATCCATTATTCAGCACTGCCTTTCCTAATAGCAGATATCTGTGTTTAAAAGTATTTCCTGCAGATATACCCAAGATCCAAGAAGACACATTTTTCTCCCAGAAGACTAGAAATCATTTATCTAAAATGTTTTCATTTTTTTTAAAAAAAACATTGCTACAGTTTTCAAGATCATTATCTTTCTCAGGAATTTTAAAATAGTTTCCTTCCAGCTTCCCATTTTAGGAATAGTTTTGATTTTTTATGCTGTAGAAATAGTAATCTGACACTTTCTAAGTGAAAGAAGCTAAATATTTAAATGGCACCACTTTCTCTTTTTAAATGGAAAGTTTTTCCAGAATAGGATTAGGTTTATGACTTTCTGTTGTCCGTTTTTAGGCATGTCCAACTCTTTGAGACCCCATTTAGGCTTTTCTTGGCAAAGATACTGAAGTGGTTTTCCATTTTCTCCTCCAGCTCATTTTACAGATGAGGAAACTGAGGCAGACAAGGTTAAGTGACTTGGTCAGAGTCACACAGCTAGTAAGTATCTGACGCCAGATGAGGAAGATGAGTTTTCCTGACTTAGGCTGGGCAAATCTATCCCCTGCACCACCTAGCTGCCCCAGTGATGTGTCAGAAGTGAGATTTATGACTTTACATTCAAGCAAAGTAATAAATCTGAGATTTGACCTGAAATTCTTTATCTTAAAGTATTCAGAAAATATTTCAAAAGGGGAAATTTAAGGTTTTGGTATTCCTCTGTTTCGTTTAATACCATGACCACATTAAATCAGTAATTAAATGGGGTCACTAGATAGCACAATGTAGAGTACCAGACCTAGAGCCAGGATGACCTGAGCTCTAATCCAGCTTCAGATATAGCTTTGTGACCCTGGGCTAGTCACTTCACCCTGTTTTCCTCAGTTTCCTTATCTGTAAAATGAGCTGGAAAAGGAAATGCAAACCACTCCAGTATCTTTACCAAGAAAACCTCAAATAAGTAGGTCCTTGAAGAATTGGATGTCACTGAACAAGAAAAAAATTAAGTCAGGGCGTTCCTACTTTGTTGATTTTTTAGTAAATTTTCTAGGAAGGCTATTCTTATTTTTTATTTCTCCCTTCTGGCTTTCTTTTAGACTCTTTTCAAATTTTGTTTTCTGAAAGACGTCTTTCCCACTCTCCTTCTTCCCCTCCTCCCTATTTACAACATCTTTTCCCTAGGGTCAACTTTTATTTACACAGTATATATCTTGTATATACTTTTTTTTTGATACTTTCATTGTTTCCTATTTTGTTAAAGTAAGTCAACTGGAAACATTTAACTAAATAGACTTAAAAATACACCTCTTGAGGAAAGGTACGGAATTTTTTGCCTTTCTATCTCAAGTGCTTAGCATGGATCCTGATGCATAGTAATTGCTTAATAAATGTTGTTTATTGACTTCTTAAAACTTCTTGAGATAAAATCAAGAAAGGAATATCCTTGTACATGTGACAATGTACATTTAGCAAATCAAAATCTTATTTCAAACATATATTAAGATAATTTATTATTCAGAAGTGACCTTTGGTGAATATTGTTGTTAAAAGAAGAAAATTTTGTAGTGCAAAGAATGAGTCCCCAATATAGACATTAGCATTTTTATAAATTTAATTTTCTTGAGATGTGTCACAGCTACATCTGTACCAGTTTTTAAAATCCATTAATATTGAGTAAGCTGCTACCATATGTAAAGCACCATAGATAGAAAGATGGCCCTTATGCATCTTACAACCTTCTAGAGATGGGGGAATGCACAAGTAAGATAATACACAAGATATACAAAATTTTTTAAATGAGAGTTATTCCTTTTCTTTCAATTTTGGAAGGTAAGTCTGTTTGATTTGGTGTTGAAATAGGCATAAAAATGAATTTTTAGGTAGAAAATAATATTGTTCCTGATTGCTATTATGTCAGACATACATAGAAGGCAAGGTTAAGCTTTACATTGCATGTTTTTAAGCCTTTTTCCTCCACCATACTTCAATAAAGTGAATAAATTGTGTGAATAATGCTGAAAAAACTTTGATAGGGTTATTTGAGGTGCCAATTTATGCTGTATTTTTTTAAGGGGCAAAAGTTAAGGGAATGAGAAGTGCAAATTAGAAATTGTTATAAACATACAAGAACTTTATTTTCATTAGTACCAGAAATATTTTCTTTTCTTTTGAAACCAGTGCCATACATTTTGTTTTATGGCCTTTGAGTTCTAGTTAACCCTGATTCCAGACAAATATGAACCTGAGAGAGACTGACATTTTTGGACTACCAGGGTTCATTTCGTGCAATAATGAAGGACTTTCATACTCCTTCCAAAGTAACAGATTAATTGCTACTTTGGAATGATTTTGGAACTATATTATATTTTATAAACTGTATGTCTAAATATTGTTTTCCTTGAAAAATATTATATAGAATAATAATTACTATAATTAGTATTTCTCCATAATTGTTTTTACAAAACCTTTCCTTCTTCCATCCCCCAATAGTGTGAAATTAACTGCATCTTTAGGTATGTGTGTATAAATTTAAATATGTATATATGTATATAGGTGTATATATATACACATAAATCTACATATATATGCTTGTGTGTGCATATATTTATATCATATGAAATTAACTTAATTCATAAAGAAAACAAAATGACCAAATAATGAGTCTTCAGTTGCTGACATATTTTGTATTCATTGTCTTCTCTCCTCCCATGAATATTTCTACATGAAAACTTAACTATTTTTATATTAACCATTTATTTTCAGTAACAATTTTTCCTTACTGCTGGATTTGACACATGCCATTTGAAGCGTTCCCATTTTGCCATATACTAAAATCTCTTTAAAAATGTGTTAATAGCTTCAAGCATACATTGTTGTGTTCTGTTTCTCTTCATGGATCCAAAGGGAATTTGTGTGTGTAGTCTTCCCTGGGTGAAAGTGAACAAATGCCTCTGGAAATGATTGCTTTCTGTAACTCCTTTGCATTTATCCTGTAAACTTTCAGAGAAGGCTGGGGAGGTGTGATCTTTTTAATGACAATGTAGATTATGGGATAAAAGTTTTATGGGAAGAGGAATAAAAAAGAGCAAGCAATACAGTTTTAAATGAACTTATTCCAAACTCATATTTATAAAAGTAGTGGCATAATATCACATGAGCTAAACATCTCCCTAAACATTTTCTCATTATTTAATTTAAAACTGTGATTTTATTTATTCATTTAACAAATGTGTTTTTTAGCACCTACTATGGGAAAGTACTCTACTAGGTTCAACAGATATATAGAATAGGTGACTCAAAGGCACCTTCAGGGCAGTGTGTGTTAAGTACTATATAGGTGGTATAAACTAAGTATTTTTTGAATAGAGAGAATGATCATTTCCAGTAAAGCATCATGGAAGATGTTGTATTTGAGCTCAGGCATCAAGACTGGCTAGAATTTTTATGGTTAGGAATGGGTAAAAAGGCCATACCAGGCAGAATAAACTAAACCACAGCAATTGAAGCAAGAAAAAGGAATGGTGGAAATGCATAGTCCAGACTGCCTAAACCATGTAGTTGAAGTGGGAGAGTAATGGGAGATAAGGAGGGACAGGTGAATTGTACAGAATTGTTCAGAGGGGGCCTGAGTATTTGGACTTTGTTCATTAGAGTGAGGGAAGCCATTCATAATGGCATGATCACAGTTTTAGAACAATTAATCTGACAGCATTGTGTAGAACAGAATGGAGTAGGGAGAAACTAGAAACACTAAACCCAGCCATAGACTATGCTGTTGGCTTTGGGAACAGAAAGGAAGAGTTAGAAACACTGAACCTCATCATACAATGCCATTGGCTTTAGGAATGTAGCAGCAAGCACCCTGGCACATACATAGGATGGCCTGCTGCACAGGTTCTTGGATCTGTTTTTCTAAAAGGAAAACAACTCTTTAAGGGTCAACAATCTTCTTTAATTATATTCACCAACAGAGAAGATACAAGCAGAGGAATAAAGGCCAACAGACAGAGCTTCCAGCTGTCTTAGCATAAGCAATACATACATCACAGATCAACAGACAGATTCAACTGTCTGACCATTACATACATACGTAGTTATCAGACAGAGAATCACCAACATCTAGGTTTCAAATCTGGGGGTCTTCTTAATGGCTCCCCAAAGTCTCATCTGGCACATGAACCTTCTTCCAAAGAGTAAGCCCCAAAGTAAAACCTCTTCTCAGAGTATATATATATATACTTCTCAGAGCCAGAAGGCAGGACCCTGGTGACCCAGTGCCTCATTAGAAACAAAAGGTGTGGGCCTTCCTACAAAACAAGTCTCTCTAATCAAGCATTCCTTAATGGGTTTCACCTGAGACCTATTAAAGGGAAGGGAATATCTTTACCTCTTCCCCCCAACCACCATTAACCTTACATTAACATTCATGTTGGTCCGTTGTTGATGATGAAGACCATGCCATCAGAGAAATGATGACATGACTTGCACTTGACATTACAAGGGATGGAAAGGAAGAATTAGAAACACTTAACCCAGCCATGAACTTGGACATTGGCTTTGGAAATGGAAAGGAAGAGTTAGATATGAGAAGATGGGAAAGAAAAAGTAACACTACTTTGCAGTTAATTGGATTGTGGGAGCAAAGGAGAGGAAGGAATTAGAATAAAGGTTCTAGTCTAGGTGATTAGGAGAATGGTGCACAGGGTCAACAGCGTAACCATTTGGACAAGGCCAGGGATACGCACTCTCTAGTCTGGCTCACTAACCCTCACACTGGATTGTCAGAGAAAGACCCTTAAGCAGTTATATTCAGCTTCTCTTGGGCTCTTAGGAGTAACTCTCCTCACCACTATATCTCTTCAGGTACCCCCTGCTGGGGTTACCAGTCTCACCCCTTTCCAGTGACTCAAATCAGTACTTCCTGAAACTCTGTGTCTCTGAGACAGGGAAGATTCAGAATCAGACTTCAGTGAAGTGGGAAGTAGTTGTTGCAGGTCATACCTACGTGCCCAGATGTCTCCAGAGAGGCATCCCTGTGTAATACCTGTGTTCAGAGCTCAGCTTGTGATCTTTGAGAAATCAGTTTCTTCATCTGTAAAATAAGGATGCCACTGGACTGTACAGTCTACTTTATGGGATTAGGAGAATCAAATCAGAAAGCATTTATTGGTCAGTTAACAGTTACTAAGCCAGGAATTTTGCTAAAGGTAACTTAGAGTTCCGTGCAAACACACACATATATATATGCACACACATATATGTATGTGTATATTTTAAAGGATATATACATTTTCAAAAATTAAAATATATACATATTTATATACAGAATTTCAGAAATGAATAAACTAGAAAGTAGAAATGGTTCCCTAATCATCATAAGCAAACCCTTCAATTCTATTTTCCTATGTCTAGTATAGACTATATACACTATTATACCCAAAGCAAAGCTTTTGCCACTGAATTCATTTTTTAAACCATTCAATGAACTTTAATATAATGTTAATATCATCAAATGCCAAAAAATCCATGTCTTGCCTTCATAACCCACTTTCAACTACAAAGTCAGAAGATAAGAGGTTTTTTAAAACAAATATAAATGTTTAAATTAGGGGGAAAGTGGTATTATGTGGAAGTAGCAAGTTCTGTGCTAAAAGTAATCATGTCATGGAACGAATCTGTCACATGCAGATTCTCTGTTTCTGATACCAAATCAAGAGTAGCAGAAGGAGAGAAAACATGAAATTTCTGTCACCTTTTATTCTTTTTCCTTCTAGAAGCAGTACTGTTTCTCAAAATGCAGAATTGACTGATTTCCCCCATTTGCTACATTCCCAGTGCTCAAGGCGCACAGTTTGAATAAGTAATATCTTCTTGAATTATGTAGTCTTAAAATCAAGCTAACTTCAATGAAATGCAGTAATCGAACAATTGTATAGTAGGGAAATTGGGTATAAGGAACATATTGCCAAGGGAATCACTGACTGGCTGTTAGGTAAATGTCCTTGTTCTAAGTATCAAAGTCCTTAGAGTTCCACCATAAGACCACTTACCTCAATGAAAGGTCCATGGGTAATTAAAATCTACCATCAGTCACATTAGAACAAGAGCAGTGGAGTCTTTAGAAACAAGAGGCAATTTCAGATGATGCAGCTCAGAAAGGGAGAATTGCACAGGTTTGCCACGTGTGGGCTACAGTGGTCATTTTTCCACTGTGACATTCAGGTCATTTCTGGTGATCACACAGGGAATCTCTGAGGTAACTATATTGTCTAAGACTCTGTTAGGTCAACATAAGTGACTCTGAACCTTTCCCTTGTGGATAATAGGAGAGAACACTGGAAATGGAGAAGAAAAGTTGATTTTTTTTGTTCAATTTTACTTAACTGTTATGGATTATTTATAAATTGCTCTGTCTGATCTCAGTGAGTCAAAACTCAGTACCTGATGTTTAACTTTCTCATGCTGAACCTACCTATACTTAACCAGATTGGTTAGCTATAGACAACAAATATGTAGTATGATGCTGGGTATGTTCTACAAATGTAGTATAGTTCCAGAAGCAACATAATGTCATAAAAAGAGGGCTGCTTTATAGAATCAAGGGACCTGGATTGAAATCCCAACTTTGCTGTTTCTTACACATATGACATTATGCAAATGACTTTATCTTCCTTGATCTCAGTTTTTTCACTTTTTAAAACTGAGGGTTGGACTGAATGATCTCTAAGCTCTAAAATCTTTGGTAATATTTTGACAAGCCTTTATGACTTGGCATACTCTGGCATAGGTTTTGAGTATCCAGAGTCACTTCTATATCAATATAAGACATAGAAATGGAACTTCTTTGGATGTTTAATCATTACATGGTTATGTGGATCACTCAGACTGAAAGTTAAGTATGAAGAAAAAAATATCTATTTTTTGAGGATTGTTGTATGCAGTATAGTATGCAAGATTAGCATAATTTCTTTCTTAATTTAACATTTTATTTTTCCCCAATTATATGTAAAAACATTTTTTAACATTCTTTTTTAGAATTTTTGACTTCCAAATTCTCTCCATCGCCTTATTGAGAAGGCAGACAATTTGATATAGGTTATACACATGCAGTTATGCAAAACATATTTCCATATCAGTCATGTTGTAAAAGAAAACATAGACAAAAGAACCCCAAGAAAAATAAAGGAAAAGGATGCTTTGATCTGCATTCAGAATCCATTTCTTTGGAGGTACATGACATTTTTCATCATAAGTCCTTCAGAATTGTCTTGAATCATTGGATTGCTGAAAATAGCTGAAACATTTGCAAGGTGCTCATCATATAATTTTGCTGCTACTGTATACAGCGTTTCCTGGTTCTGCTCATTTCACTTTGCATCAGTTCATGTAAGTCCCTAGGTTTTTCTGAGAGCATTCTTTAGCATAATTTCTTAACGTAATTTACTTTATAATTTGTAGGGTGACCAGCATATCTTTTTTGCTTGTATGATGTGTGATCAGCTAACATTGGTAAAGCAGTTTAATTTTTGGCTTCTGGACAATGAGAGAGCACATTTTTGAAGGAGGAAAAAAATTCCATAGAAATATCTTGTGATGACTTATTTCTGTACAAAGCACCCTTGGTATAAGGGATGGCTTGCAGGCATGTTGAGTTTGGGGAACAGTTAGACATGCAGTTTTGCCAGCTGAGTGATACTTGAACTTGTTGAAATCAATGTGGCAGGAGTTAAATGTTTCTGCCTCCCTAGCACAGTGCCTGTTATTAGATATCATAGAGAAATTTAGAAATTCTGACTCACTTTGAAGTATCTAATCATTAGAGCAATTAAATCAGATGCTCTGAAATGTAAAACAGGTCATTTGATTTTCTTTTGTGACTGTAATTGTTTTTATCCTTAGTTAATTTGTGTGGGACCCACAATTTGGGGAGGAAAGCGAGGACTGGTAAACAGAAAGAAGTATTTGTGTTGAATGTGTTGAGGGACCTCTTCATTCTGATTGCACTAATTCCAGTATTACAATAACCAGCTTCAATGTTTTTTTGTTACACAGGTGTCACGTTAAACCCTAGGAGATAATGAGATTGACTGGAAAAGAAAAGAATGAAATTAGATTTGGAATCAGTCATTTAAATATTTTTGGGTGGTAGCATAACATATTGGACATATTAGATGCTTAATAAATGTTCATAAAATGCAAAGAAAAAGTATATGCTAAGAAATATTACAGCAATGTAGTATGATGTTATGAAAAGAACCCTGAATTTGCAGTCCAGTACCTGGGTTTAAATTTCAGCTTTGGACATGTAACTTGACCTCTCTGGTCTTCATTTTCAGACTGGACTAGTTAATTTCTTAAGTGTCTTCCAAGTCTAACTCCTACGATTGATGTGATATTTAGTAAAACTTTGTATTGTTAATTACATGATAGAATCTCAGAATCTCAGTTGGAAGGAACCTCTAAAGCCATCTACTACAATCTGTACCTTACCAAAAATCCTTTCTTCAAATCCTTAACAAGTATTCATCCAGCCTTCACTACCTTGAAGGATGCTAGCTGTCCAGTGGAAGCAACAGAAAGGGAAAATGCATGGGTTGTTTGGTGCCCCTATGTCAGTGCTGCCATACAGATTATTCTGTAAACTGGTATGTTATCTAAACTCCCTATCTGGAATGTGATTCACTCTCTTCAGCCTCTATGCATTGACTCTGCAGTTCAGAAGCTGGGGAGGGAGAAAATTAAGAGAGGGGAAAGGAAGATAAATGAGAAGTAAAAAGTGGTGACCCATTTTGCTCCTTTTTCTTTCTGTGAACCCTTGTCTGTTTCTTTAATTCCTGGGTATTTCTTAGTTATTAACTGTTTGCATGAACTTTAGACATCCTACCTTATCTTCCTCTACAGTATTTATGTCTTAGCTGTACTGTTTACCTGGCCTCTGACCCACAGTACCCAGATACCACCTTCCTTCACTTTGGTGGTTACCTTGCTTTGCTGCACCTCCTCCTTTCTAACATGGTAGAGTGTCATACAAAGACCACTTTCACTCAAGGCTTTCACCAGAATGCACAGCCTTTTCAGATTATCCCAGCCGGTTTTTTATCCTTAGGAATAAGCATATCTCAGTGTTAAGATTTTTGTATGTTTATTTGCCTCCTCCTTTAGTTCCTCTAGATTTCTTCTTTTCCAGTAGTTTGCTTGCTTCTCTGAACTTGGATACTTTTTCAATTCTTGTTTGACAGAGCTGGATGCTGACTGCATAGACCTCAACCCTCCTGATTTATCTTATTCTGTGGCAGTGATTTTCTTTGTGTTCTGGAGTTTTATCCTTGACCACACAGATTATCTGGAAACTTTTATTCTGTAGTTACTCAATGTCCTGACCCATTTCCTATAGCTTGCTGCCCTTTGCTTGCTGTACTATGAGAAAAATGAGTAACATTATAGCACACAAGCTTTGCCACCATGTTTATTTTTTATCCTGACCTATGATTATATTAGTATAGGGAATTCCTAGTAAGTAAACACCCCCTCTAATAGTGCAGAACTGCAACTGTTCTGTAACTTAAGACTCTTTTAAGTCATTGAGAGGTTAAAGTTACTTGCCCAAGGTCACTTAGCCAGTAAGTGTCAAAAGAACCTCAGTCTTCCTTACTCTGAACCTGGCTTTTTACTTACTATTCCTCAGAGGAAGTTAAGTCATAGAATTTAAGAACCAGAAAGACTGTATAGATTATCTACTCTAGTCCCTGTCATTTTACTGAGGAAACTGAGGCAAGGGCAAGTGACTCCTCTTGTAGAAGGAATAGTCTACACACATCTTCTCCACTTCTCCACTACTTAAATCCTTATATTCTTAGGATTATATATTTAGATCCAGAAGGTACCATAGTGACCATCTAGTCAAAAAAATTGGTAGTATTCTAGTTCATCTACCTATGCTTTTCTGAAAATATATTCTCAAAGATCACATATCACTTAATGATCGTTAAATTCATGGGCATTTTTGTAGCTCTTGCTGCTTTGCCCTGGCACTAATCCTATTTGCTGACCCTAACCTCACAATTTCTGTTGCTGGCACTACCGTCTTCCCAGTAATCCACAATCATAAATTCAATACCATCTTTCATCTTTGTGTTTTTATTCCCAGCCCTTTATATCCAATCACTTGTCAAGTCTCACTGTTTTTGCTTCCAGTACTTTCTTGTATTTGTCTACTCCCAGTAGTTCCCCCTGCGTGCAACTTCTTTGGCGTCTTCTTCTCACATGCTTCTACCATGGCAGCCATCTAGCTGATCTTATCTCTGTATTGTCTCTCATCCTATTCATCCTTCTGTGTGAGACTGCCAAGGAAGTATTCTTAATGTACTGCCCTGATCAGATGGCTCCTCTTCACTGACTCCCAGTTGCCATCTGCATAAAATACAAACACCTGATCACGACATTCAAGACTTCCTGTAATGTTCATCTAACCTACCTTTAAAATGTTTTCATATTATTCCTATAAACATATGTGGGAATATATAAACATATATTGCATATAAATAAGTATAAGTGTGTGTATATATATAGTACATAGATACATGCTATATATTCCATTCAGTGTATTATTACATTAAATACATGATAGATAGTGTGCTTTCTTTATCCCTCTGATGATCTCCATAATTTTGTTCATGAGCTGCCTCATGCCTGCAGTTGATCCCGTCCCTCTCGCTCACCTCCTTAACAGTCCTTTGAACATTTACTTCCTTCAGTGTCCAACTCAGACGCTACCTGCTCCATGAACCGTTCTTCACCACGGCCAAAATGGTACCTTCTTTCAAGTTTCTCCTAACAACTTGCTTTTTTCCTATTCTCCTTTGTACCAGTGTTATTTCATATATCCCCTCCCATTAGGTTATAAGCTCCTTTAGAGCCACGTCTGTGCCATATCTATGTTTATATCCTTGGAACTTGTACAATGTCATGCCCATAGAAGGTACTTTAATGTTTACTGAATTGAATATACATGTGCCCTTATGTCAATAACACTGACCATACACATAGGGCTATAGTTATTAATATTCTCTCAATAAACCTCCTCTCCTTTTTGGGGTAACAATATTGTCTAATATTTCCTAATCATTCAATATTTTTTCTTCTTGTGGGTAGATAACTTTTTAAGACATTTCTACAGTGGGGACTATAGTTTTAATTTGTATTTTTTATCAGAATATATCATAGGATACAGATAAAATTGAATAGGAAACATTATCTTTTGAAGAATAACTTTTTCCAAACAATAAATTACAGGATATACTGTGTAATGAGTTTGGCATTCCTGAGACTGAAAACTGTTGCTCTCCCTTCCCAGCACTATTGTGATCTTTGACTGCGGAGTCATTTTATGTCATGTTGGTCTCATATAGTTTTATGTCACCCCAACTCTTCCTCCAGTAAAAAAAAAAATCATAAAACTTGCTTATGGAACCCTATATTTATTAGATTTTTCTCCTGTATTTATTCTCTTAACTTTCATGAGTCTTTCAGATAGTTTCATTGAGTTTCATGAAGGCCAAATGTGGTATTTTCATTATCATGGTAAAGAATTTAGTATCAAATTATGGCTTACTATGCAGTAGTGGACAGGACAGTTAACTTCTCCTGGACTCAGTTCCATCATTTGTAAATGAGGGTATTGAATCAATTTTAGTTTGTTTATTTTCATCTTTGAAGTTTCATTTCAATATTTATGGGAATTTAAGCTCTCTCAGAGTAAGCATTATTTCATTATTTGTCTCTCTAGCACCTACTGGAACTCAGTAGGCTCTTAATTAATGACCAATTCTATTGTTGTGGTGATCTGACTTGATTGGATCTCATGCCAGACTCCTTAAGAGACTTGTTTTCTTCTTTTTACTATTTTGTGAATTCATCATGCTTAAAATATTTCATAGTCTTCTATAAATTTTCAGAAGACATTCATAGTATAAGTTTGTACTTCCCTTAACTGCTACTTCTCTGATTGGCAAGAATATGATTTTTTTTTTTGCTGATTGAGAGAGTTCCTGGGCTGTAGAGCCATGTGTCTAACTTTCTCAGATATGTTAAAAAATATCTTGAGAATAATATATCTGTGGAAGTATGTATCTGTATGAATATGTATGTGTGTACTCACATATGATTGATATTTGAACAATGGAAAGACAAATTAATTACCTATTAGCTTTATTTTCCCCTGGTGTAAGAATTTAGGCTTTTAACGTAGGAACCTTATCATTGTCACCCAAAATTAAAATGGCGGAATATTTTATCTTAAATTTTAATAGAACAAATAGTCGAGGGGGAAATATTGTTATAGCTATTTGTAATCAAGTAAAGTAATTTTTTAGGGTGGTTCTTAAGTATAATCACTACCTCTGACAATCCTTTTATTGCATTTTTCAATCTTTTTGAGATTTCAAGTAGCTCAGAATCAAAAAATTGATTTTGTAAATGTGTTGTATCTTTCTTTATGTTGTTATTTCTGGGCATAATGTAAGAAGAGAAGTAGATTCAAAGTCCTTCTTGGTTCAATTGTTGGAAGATACCATGATTAATAATACTTATTTTTAATTGATTTGCTAATTCTATAGTAAATTAAGGACACAAAGAAATCAAATTATTGAAAAACAAAATACAACTTTCTGATGAAGTAAAATATTTGATGTAAATTACTATGTGATTATGATCATTGTATAGGGAAATAAGGAATATAAGTTTTTATGAAACATAACCTGAAGAAAAAAGTCAGCTATTTGCTTGTCAGTTTTTCCTTCTTTATATGAAATACTAGTTTCTCCTTATCTGTAATTTAAAAAAAAAACTTATTTTGTTTTTTTTAATCCTTCATTTTAGAATTTCCATAGGCCTTAAGAAATAGTGGAAAACTGTGAATACTATTTTCTGGGTCTTTTCCCAGAAATGTGATAGCATCATAAGAGACTCTGGCACACATATAAGCAAAGCATATTTGCTAAATGGGAAATGGTGATATTCTTAAAGAGAAAAATGTCACTTGACAATTTTCAAAGTAATGTTTCAAAACAATGGGAATGAAGAATGTCTTGCTATATCCTTTTAAGGAAAGAGATAATTTTTGGCATTTGATTTAAATAACATGTAAAATTATGATTTATGACTTTCCTGGGCCCCTAGGAAGGCTTCATACAACTTGGTAAGACATGGAAAATTCTAAGATCCTTTTCTTCTCAACCCCAAATCTATTTAATTTCTGTCTTATTCTCCACTCTCCAGTATCACCTTTTATACCAGTAAAAGATTTTCTACAACACCCTTGTGGTATAGTGGAAGGAACAGCTGAAGTTAGAAGACTCCAATTTGAGTTCCAGTTCTGACACACACTACGTAAAAGTAGACAGAGTAGTTTACCCTCTCAGCCATAATTTTCCTCATCTGTAGAATGAGGATAATAAACATTTCCAGTTCTTACTATAATAGTAAGTTGTAAATAAAGACTTTGTGAGCTACTAAGCTGAGCTGGCCTTTCTACTTCTATACTTGCTGTCTTTATGGATTATTCCTCTCCTGGCCAGGGGGAAGACTTAAGAATCTATTTGTAAGGTAGTTGCATGTTGAATTCTCAGAGAATACTGAAATGTTTGTAATGGTGAAGGTAGGGGAAGGGAAGGATAGCAATAAAGAAGATGCCGATTTTTAGCTTTTTTTTTTTTTAATTGAGTGACATTCTCTCTGCAAGGTATTGTGAGGGATACAGAGTTTAATGTGGTCCCTTACTTTAAATTTATAAATGGGATACAGTCATGAACATCTACCCTCCTACAACAGGAGAAATGAGGATGAGATAAATTGTGTGTGAGACAGATACAAAGCACTATCAGAGACCAGAGAGCATATAAATAAGTAAGAATACATAGTATTTGAGAGAGATCAGAAAAAAAGACATATGGCACGTTACTAAGTATCTAATTAGTATTAATAGTAATAAAGATATTCCATAGCAATGCAAGTAGAGGTCATGATGAATATATTTTAATACTACTTTCTCTAAAAGTCCCTTTTGTAGCACTTCCATTGTAACCTTACAGACAAACCCTCAAAGACAAGAATTAATTTGTGTTTAAAAGGAAAAAAGAACATAAAGTTGTCTTATTTGTCTGGTGCATAGAAATAGTCTTAAATAGTCCATTTCACATAAACTGTTAGCTTCATGGTTCATTTAAAAGAAAATTATGTGTATATGTGAATCCCCTACCTCCAGTGGAAATATTGAGAATTGCTCGTGCACTGATACTGATTTAGACTTTTTATTCAAATACGTAATATTTCTAACTTGGAGTTCTGTTGCCCATTTCTCATACTGCTAATTCACATTTAGGTCTTGAATTTTTGTTATTGTTGTTGGGGGAAGGGAGGAGGAAACATAAGGAAGGCTATAATAAATGTCTGCCACGTGTACAAATGACTATTTTTATCTCCAGTTGCAGAGTTTAGAAGAGAATCAAGTAAACTTCAGGTTGGTGAGGCATTCAAGATGTAAGTCAGTAAAAGTTTAGATAGTAAATTAAAGCAGAAAACGGAGGAAAAAAGGTGGAAGTGGCTGTTGTTTATGGTGTTTAAAAACCACTGCAGTAAAAACAAGGTGAATATGGTGCTGGACACATTTAAATAAGCAAGCAAAATAAAGTAACTGTTTGATTCTCTACATACTGGTGAAACAAGGTTGAGATAATTATCAAAATAGTTCAAATGACGAGTGATTTCATTAGTATTAGTACTTCCTGTAATATCTCAGATCATACATAACACCATTGTGCCTTCATAAACTAGATACATAAATCGTAAAATGAGAACTGAAACATATGATTAGTGATTCTTGAAATTTAAACATAAATCATCTTTCCTTTGGCCGCAGATATTTGTCCCTCTTGAAAAATGTACTTTTATGGGCAGCTAGGTGACACAGTGGATAGAAAACAGGCCCTAGAGTCAGGAGGACTTGAGTTCAAATTCAGCCTCAGAAGCTTACGAACCATTTGACCCTGGGCAAGTCACTAAACCCTAATTGCCTGCCCAAAAAAAATTTTAAAGAAAAGAATAATATATTTTCAAAAAATGTCTATGAGAACAGCATGGCATAGTAGATAGTAATCTGGCCTCCAGCCAAGGAAGACTTGGGTTTTCCCTTGCCTCTGATACATATGTCCATTTGGCAAGGAGAAGGGTTACCTTATTTTCTGAGATTTGAGAGAACAGTGAGATGATAAGTTAGGATATAGAGAAGGGGGAATGAGGTAATTCAGCAAAATGGCTTTAAGGGTCTCAGAAAATTACATGGTCAAGTCATGTTTTGAAAGAAAAAAGCCAACTTGTAAAATACAATAAATGTGACTAATTCTGAGAACGTTTAAAGACTTGTATGAATTAATGTAGAAAGAAATGAGCGGGAGAGAAGTAAAACTTTAATAATTACCATACAATGTAGAGAAACATCTTTGGATTTTAGAACTCTGATCAACGCATTGGCCAGTCATAACTGCACAAGACTGAGGATAAAGCATGACAACTCATCTCTTGTCAGAGAACTGAAAAGACTAGAGGTACAAAAGGAAGTATACATTTTTGAACATGTCCAGTGTGTTGACTCATTTGTTACAATGAAGGGCTTCTCTTCTGGGGGGTGAATTAATGGGTGGTGATAGATATGAAAAGACAAAATCAAAACAAGAGCATTAAATCAAAGGTGAATGAAAAGATGACCGTGTAGTTATGAGGACTCAGGTGAGGTCATCAAAAGTTGGTAATGATTGTATCTACCACCATAAAGCCCGAGTTTTATTTTCTTATTTTTCTTCAAACCTTTCCTGGGTCATAATCTTGTAGTCTTCGACTATTCCATAATATGTACAATTATATAAATTGAGAATTTTGTGTTTTGATGTGAAATGTGTTTTGATGAAAAATATTTATTTAAAAGAAAATTATTTAAAATAACAGTGGATCTGGTAGAAATTTATGGTCTTAATGAATGAAATTTGAGTTTTTAAGTCAACTGACCTTCTGTCCCCATAAATTGACAAATGTGATTCAAGTTTTTGTTCCAATATTTAATGCTTATTCTCTGCCTATAATGTTTTGGCATTCTTATTCAATAGCATGATTGCTTTGTATATCTGATCATTTGTATAAGGAAAGCAGAAAATAAAATATTTATGATTATTTATTAAAAAAACATTTACACATGCAATAAAAGAAAAATGTATTCTGAGGACAAATATTATGTCAGAAGACCTTGACACAATTTGAAAATGAGAAGTTAATTATTAAACTAGTTTCATGTCATACATTCTTTCGAAACTCCAAATCAATATACATTTTTTGTTCACTGTTGAGATGATTATCTCACTAAAGTACTGATTTTACTCAGGGTAAAAAAATAGATGCATTTTTGAAGCTCCCTGTAAAATGAGTTTCTGCTTATCAAATCTTTTCCCTTTGATTTTTGCTATAAGATTGGAATTTTATCCCTCTAAAAATACTTGGGCCCTAAATGAAGTCACAATTCAAGAAGTGGTAGATTTCCATTAAAAATTCTCATTTTCCATTAAATGTGCAGTGGAAGTATTCAGAAATCCTACAATTAAAATACCAAAATCTTTTTTTTTAATATTCTTTTCCTTCTGCACCTTAGGATACTGACCTGCTGTGCTGGGTGTACTTTTCATTGATCTTATGCAGGCTTTGGTGTGTTCAAATCACTTTAACTATAGGAACATTAAAAGTTTCCATTTGAGAGCTTTTTCCCTTGTTTGCTTTTTGTCATCCCCTGAAGTTTTGGTGTTTGTTGGCATATTGTATCGCTCCTGTTCCTCAGTCCACACTCTTAATGGCCGATCATTAATATTGATGGGGACTATGCAGGCTTGCAGAGTTGGCCAAATTCTGGGAATGGCATTGAGCATCCCAAAGATTTCCGGGAACTGTTGAGTAGAGACATTTTGGATTCTCTGCTGTATAATCAAAAAGATGCAGTTCTAAGACTTCCCTTTCCATTTGAATCATGTCAGCCATTTCGATTCACAAACATTTATTAAGCACCTACTATGAGCTGTATAAGTAAAAATACAAATACACAATAAAAAAAAGTATTTACATTAAAAATTTTTACATTTTACTTGTGAGGAGAGAGGATGCAATATTTATAGTGGTAAGTGAATAAAATGTGATTGATAGGACTAACAAGTATGAGGATCAGGAATGATTTTCCTAATTGGAAATGGTACTTGATATGATCCTTGATAGATGCTAAGGATTCTGAGAGGCAGAGGTGAAAGAGCATGTTCCAAGAACAAAGTGTGTATGTGTGTGTGTGTGTGTGTGTGTGTGTGTGTGTGTGTGTATTCTGTGCAGAAACACAAAAATAGGAAATCACATGAATTCAGGAAACATTATTGTTTGGAAAACAGAGCATATTAATGGGGAGAAATGGGGTATAAGTATGGAAAAACACATTAGAACCAGACTGAAGTGCATTAAATTTTAAGCTAAGGCATTTGCAGTTTATCTTAGAGACCTATTGGAACTTCATATGTCTGGTGAATAAATCTGCACTTTAAGAAAAGTATTTTTGCAAATAATGGACTTGATAGGAGATAAATGGAGACAGGAAAAACCAATTAGGAGGCTGTTAAAATAGTCTAGATCTAGCAGTTAGTCAACAAGCCTTTATTAATCATTAAGGGCTTAGGTTGTTCCAAGCTCTGCGCTAACACTTGGAGATACAAATACAAATAAAAAAGATAGACAATCCATGTTACATTGTGGGAAAGTCAACACTGAAAAGGAAGCTGAAAAGGGTGAGTGGTTGGAGGGGAGATACGAAGGATGGGCATGGTGGGGGAATCCATGGTATAGCTTGGTGAACAATTAAAAATGAAATGAGAAAGGAACTAGGGTTCTTTGGAACCAAAGAAGTACAGATACAGTAGCTGTTCCAGTGGCAAAATTAATGATACATTGGCCATTTGTGCGGAACACCTTAGCTTGTTGCTGCTCAGTTTAGACCAGGTTGATAAAACTAAGATGACAACCCTAAGGGTGCATTAAGTTTTGTAGTCATTACTCTTACATAGGGACAGCTAGATGACGCCATAGTGTGCAGAGCACTGGACCTGGGAGGCAGGAAGACTCATTTTCCTGAGTTCAAATCTGGCTTCAGATACTTAGTAGCTGTGTGATCCTGGCCAAGTCACTTAACCCTGTAAAATGTACTGGAAAAGGAAACGGCCAACCATTTCAGTATCTTTACCAGGAAAATTCCAAATGGGGTCACAAAGAGTCAGACATGACTGAAAAAAAAAAAAACTGGATAGCAGCTGTCTTAAATAGATACATAAATATTTACCTTTCTTATGTTTAACAACATTTTATACACAGTAGGTCCTTGTTATCAGAGAACCAGGAAAAAGCTAATTCAAGTGAATTAACTCAAAATGTAGACTAATAATTCATAGTAAATAGGGAGGAGGGTTAAATTTGAGGCTTCATCTTGAAAAAAATGAAACTAAAAATCAATATGTTATCTTACATTTGAAAGAATGGAGTGAAAACCTCCCTACTCAATCTTAAGTCTTAATTAGGCTAGAAAATCTCACTCAATCAAACGACCATATCCTAAGTGTGAAAAGACTTTGAAAGCCATTGTAAGTCATGAAATGATGTCAGGTGGAAAGTCTTTTCCAATAGGGTAAGGAAACTTGCCTTAAATTTGTACTCCCACAAATTTCATTATTTATGTCGAAGGAACTACAATATCATCTATAAGTCACCCTTTATCACAATCTCAGAGTCCTTCTGAAGCCTTAAAAAAATCCTTTTCTATTGTGAATTTAAATATCATCAACAAACACATTTCAAGATTAAAAATAAAATAGAGAGGATAATAAAAGAAATGTAAGACGTTCCCTCTAATAATTTGGATCACAACCCGTCTTTCTTTAGGGATGTTAGTGGGTGGTATGTTTTGGCGTAGATTAATTTTTAATTGGTCAGAACATTAGTAAATATTTTCATTATATTAGAATTTTAGATTCCCTACCCAAAGGTAATAAGAAGGGAGCATAATGGATAGAGAACCAGGCTTTGAATTAGGAAGACCTAGATTCAGGTCTCACTTCTGACACTTCTGGCAATCCCTTGAATTCTGTGTTCCAGGCAGCTTGCTGAGACTGTAAGTTACATAACAGTTACTGATCTGCATTGGTGAAGGGAGTTTCCTACAACAAATGAAACCACATGTCTGGACCGAAAGAAAACTTGGTCCCTTAACCTGGGGGAAATTGAATAATGAATACTTTGTATAGTCTTGGGAGTTGAAGGCTTTGTATATTTCATTCCCCTTTTTGACTTTCCATTAGCATTTCCACAATATTTATGCTATACTTTATATTTTACCCCTTAACAAGTTACTATAATATGAACCAAATTCATAATTATTCATTGAATATCTGGTGTATTTAAACTCATATTTATTTAAAGAATTTATCAGAAATAAATCTGGAAACAGAAGTAGTTTCTTGTGATTTGTACCTAGGTGAAATTCATTTTTTTATACAAAAAGTCATTTATTGGCTGAATACAATGAAATTCAACCGAAGAACAAAGGTCCTACATGATGTTGTAGGGAACCCTTCGAGGCAAATGACTAAGACAAGAGAAAAATTAGGAAAAATAGGGGAAATTTCAAAGGAAATTGTCAATGAAATAATTTAGTGTACATTGAGGAGGAAATACGGCAAAGGAAAATGTGTCAGAGCAGCCACATTTGCTGAATGGAAATCCAGTATTTTGAGTTTATTTTTAAAATGTTAAGAAACTGAAAAGGAACATAGCTAAACATTGCTTAGATTATATAGCACAGGTCAAAGAAAACAAATGGTAGGAGAGAGACTAAAGCTCTTAACTATATGTAAATAATAGTAGGAACTGAATAAAATGTACCTTATAGGCAGGGATTGAGTTTAATTGACTAAAGTTCAATAGCATGTTGAAATACTGATAATAATAAGAAGAGATATAAATGGTTTGTCAAAACAAAGAACAAGGTTAGTAACTATAATACATTTTAAAAGTATTTGGAGAAAGAAATTTGCAGAGTAGTTTTCATTTCCTTAAACATAAACAGTTGCATTTGGGAAAAAATGAATTAAAAGACTATAGATTTGAACATTATCCAAAATTTTTTTATTTAGAAAAAAGGAGACAACAAATGATATTTTTAGCAAAACAGAATAAAAAAACAAGTTAAAGAAATATTGAATTATTTCTGTACTGTTACAGAACAAAGATTTTAAATAATAATTTATACAGTGATTTACAGTTAATAAAATGAAATTAAAAAGAGTAAGTCAATTTGAAGAGCTAAATGAGTAGACAAATAACTCATTTACATAGTGTAAGTTTTAGAAAAATTGTACATAAATTCTCACTTGATTTTTTGTAACTGCTTTGTGGGGTAGGAGCTGCAAATAATATTACCTTCATTTTGTAGAGGAGGAAATTAAGACTCAGATGGTCATGCATGGCTACCAAGGATTAGGAGCAGGATTTAAACCCAGGTCTCTCTTGACTCCAAAGTGTTGTTCTATGCTACCCTGTTTCACATGATTAGAAAGTTGTTGAAATGATATCTAGAAATTAACAAATAAGCAATACTTGCCACTGATAAAGTATTTTAGGCTTTGTAAATCACTTTACATAATAATTGCATGTAAACCTTAAATTGTCCCTGTACTGAAAAGGTATTACTGTCTCCATTTAACAGGTGAGGAAACGGAGACTATGCGAGTTCAGTGATTATCCATGGTTAACAGTATGTATTAGAGGCAGGATTTTAACTCAGGTGTTCAGACTCTAAGTCTATCACTTTTCTGCACCTTGTTGATTAGCTGTTTTAAAAGATTGTGCATAATATCAAAACGTGTTTCTTTTCCATGTTGTGGATCCATTTGGCTTTCACACAGCAGTACGAGACAAGATAGGTGTCATGTTTCATCTTTGTATCCTCAGTACCTAGCATAGTGCCTTGCATATTAATAAATGTTTGCCTGATTGAATTTGTTGAATTCCCATTCTGTTATGATGAAAATAGTGTCAGAAGAAGTTGAGTGACTTGGCCAGTGACACAGAGAATTCCCAGCAGAGCAGAGTCCTGAAGGCAGGTGTTATTCACTCCTCATTACCACTTCCATATTATTTAACAGTAAAAATGATAGCACTTTTCCATGATGTTACCAGTAGTGTACATAACTATAATTACTAAATATATTCAAGTAAAACTTAAATGTGCAATTTTTTTTTTGTAAAATGCACATAACAAACGTCTAAAGTTAGCTCCATCAATATATTAAATATTTTAAAAAGAAAATTTTTGGTAATGGAGAAGGTTGAAAGGAGAGACAGAAGAATGTCTTAGAATCTAATATTTAAAATAAATAATATGTGCCCCTTCCCCCTAATTTTTCCTTTTCTAGTCCCCCTCTCTCCACCCCTGAACTTACATTGAACTTTCTACCTTTTTAAATTATACTTGCATATTATACATTTTATTATAGTTATTTGTATACCTGTAATGAAGGTCATTACAGGAATGAAAAGAAAAAGAATGAAGCTGAAAATTCGTGTGCTATGTATATTTTTGTCTTTTGCAAATAGTAATGAGAACAGAATAAATTTATGTAGTTTTACTTATTATTTCCCTGTAGGCATAGTCAGATTCATGAAACCTTTTAGAAGCCAAGAAGTAGGTTAGGAATTGGTCATTTGGAGAAACTGCCTGTTGGTTACAGGTTCCTGTTGGAAGGAGGGTGATTATGGAAGTTTTTTCATATTTCTGGTGCCACAAAGGAGGAGTCCGAGTTGAAAAGATTGTTTGCTTTTTTCTGTCTCTCCCCCTTTTCTGAGGGGTCTGGGGGTGAGAGTAGAGAAAATAGGGAGAAGAGAATGTTGGATTAAAATACAACTATCATTTCTGCTGTCATTTCAGCCATGTCTGACTCTTCCTGACTCCATTTGGGGTTTTCCTGGCAGAGATACTGGAGTGCTTTGCCATTTCCTTCTCCAGCTCATTTTAAAGATGAGGAAACTGAGGCAAATGGAGTTAAATCACTTGCCCAGGGTCGCCCAGTTTATACATTTCTGAGGGCACTTTTGAACTCAGGAAGATGAGTCTTTCTGAATCTAGGCACGGCGTTCTATCTACTGCGCAAGCCACTCCGGTATCTCTGCCAAGAAAAACCCAAATGAGGTCACAAAGAGTCTGACACAACTGAACAACAAAAATCATCTCTGTGTCTAAAAGCTATCGTGTGGCCCTTAAGATAATGAACACACTTTAAAAAATGGAATTACTTAACCGGGGCTGTGAATTGCAGTACTCATGATTCCCCTCCCACCTTGTGAGAAGAAAATTAAGAAATATTATTTTCCCAGATAATCTTTGCTTCCTTCCTAGACCCACATGTACACCATCACATATAACCTTTGAAGAAATAACCACTGTTGTAGATGTTTCCTTCATTAAAAATGGACACATCTTTGCCATGCAGACAAAAATGAAATTAAAACAATATCCATGTTACTGTTCACTAGGGTGAGGGAAAGCAATAATCAAAACTTTTCTATATTTTTTAACCAGTTGATTTACATCCCACAGTCAATATGTTTCCCTCTCCTTCACTGAGTGTGTTGCACCACCTGCTCATTACATCCACCCCCCACTCCATATTTATCCAACAGTGTCGGCGATATGGGAAGATCACCAAGTGAAGAAGAAGCCTCTTAATCCTCCTTTACCTTAACCAGAGGCACTAAGCAGAAACTTGAACTTGAAATATAAAGATATGTAAACATAAATATAACCTTTCAATTGCTTTCAAATTTCTCTTCCTGCCCCCTTCTCCAGTACACAAAAATTTAGCTTAAAATGCTTTCCCTTAAAAACAAACAAAAGCAAAAACAGAATTGGTAAAGGAAGGAAGAAATTTTAGGAAATCTAGCCAAATTAACTTTGCAACTAATTACTGGGCAACCGTGGGTGACTTAACTCTTCTTTCATTTAAGTAGGTCAGACTGTTGATATTAATGAAGTTGTTGAGGCCAGGAATAGACTAAGATCTAGGTAGTTAGATAATTCTCTCCTCTTTTTTTAAGAGTAAAAATTTCAGGATAAAAATGGGAATTTTTTGAAAGTAAATAAATACATTAATGCCATGAGAAATTATATTTCTAAAATAATGAATTTACTTTCATGAAATGGGTGGCCCATCTGCATTATTGTTTCCACAATCCATATTGTATGAATTAATTTTCTTGTTTTATATATAGTAAAAACATGACTAGGTACTAACCAATTTTAAGTTTACTAACATAAGTATTAGTCAAAAGCATCAAGTGCCTACTGTATACTGATTTGAGTTTTTGCAATTAACAGTCATTTCAACAGCATTAGTGAAGTGATGTAATAAGTAGAGAGGAGTCTCAGAAGAAGAAACACCTGTACTCCAGTCCCATCTGTGACCCTTCTGGGTATAGATACCTGTGGAAGGAAAGGTGATTGTGGAAGATTATTTTGTGTTCCCACAATTCTCTATGATAAAAAGTTGCGGAGAAGGCACCCACCTTCATTTAATAGAGAAAATTTTCTTAGCCAATATCATGATAATGATGGAGAGATTGTAAGTTGGAAGACTTAGATTCAAATCTCAATTTTACCATCTTTACCTGTGTGACATTTGCCATTTTGTTTCTATGAATTTTTAGTTTCCTCATCTATAAAAGAGATATGTTGTACTCAGGGAGCCCTATCTCTTAGGGTCTTAACATTTCCTGCTCTGAAGTATATTTTAACTTTTAAACTGATGTATGCCATGTCAATATCAATTATGTGGCTATCCAGATATTTACATTTTTATGTTACCACTACATAATAGTATATACCTTAATCTACGTCGTGTTTTATAATTATCAAGCATTGCATAAATGATCTCAATTAAATAATTGAAATTCATTAAGCACTTTATGATTCATTGTATCTCAGATAGTATTATAGTATTATAAGAAATTTCAAGGGATGTCCAAGTTTATTTTGTAATACATAGAAACTGTATATGGAATATTGCTTTGAAATAACACTTTCATGGGGCTTAAACTAATTTTTTATGCAGGATTTTCATTGAAATTTTTTTATACCTGCTCTAGATTTTAATTGTAGTAAGACATATAGTAACTTTACAGGGTAAACTTTGACAGTTTCAGTTGACATTCTAACACTGGGCCCACTCCTGTTTGCTGGAGTGTACTTCCAAGAATAAGTGAGTAGGCTGCCATTGTGTTTGAAACATAAAGTTAATGTTGGCTAATTACATAATTCTAAAAGCCATGGCTAAGGAAGCAATTCAGAATTACCAGCTGATGATCAGTAAAATTCTAAGACAGCTTGCTGAATGATATGCATCAAACTAATAACCTGAACGTGGGATTATTGCATTGTGTCCAGTGGGACAGTGTCTGGCAAAGCATCAGATAGGAAGCCTTTCCAGTTCTTTTAATAAGGGGCTTGTGGAAACTAGTGTACGATTTACAAAGTTAGAAATAGTGTTAACAGCTATGATCAGAATCCTAAAAAACATTAAAAAGAAAATTGTTGACTATGCACATGTAGTAATTCTTTGTTAAATAATTAAAGCAATGATTAAGAACCCTCTGTGAGAATCTTTTTACATGCTCTTATCTATTTTTTTTGTTTAATTTAAACAAGAGAGATCATATTGTGTGGCTCTTTCATTTAAATGAGTTGAAATTAGTATTCTGCCATGAAGGCAAGAGGAAATACAGATGTAGAATAAGAATTCACTGAATATAGCAGAAGCATTTTGAGTTACTTAATAAATGTTCTGTGAAGGCTTTTCATTTTGGAAAAGTGCTTTCTTTCCTTTGGACCCCTTGAACGTCTGTTTAGGATATATAGCAAGAATGGACATATCATGTTGGTGTTGGATTTTACTGAATCCCATAAATTAGAGGTGATAGGTTATCAGGCGGTAAAAAGAGAAAACTTCTTTCTTGTACTCTTCATATATGGAGATATACATTCATAGCTTTCTCTATCCCTTTTTCCTTCCCCCAAACAAAAATGTATTCTACAATTTGTGAAAACATTAATTTTGGAAAAGTATCATGCTTTTGAGATCTGAAGTATTCTCTGTGTGTGTGTTTGTGTGTGTGTGCGTGCGCGCGTGCGTGTGTGCGTGTGTGTGTGTGTGTGTGTGTGTGTAAACAGGTTAGGTGAAATTTTAATTCCTAACTATAACAGGTCTATCTCCTATCCTTACCCAGTAAGCTAACCTAATTGGTCAATTCAATTAAGCAATTGATTCGACGGCTTTCCCTTCCCACTTTTAGGCACTGTGATGTGGTATGATAAATGGGACACTGGATTCTGACTTAACACATAATTGTGTGTTTTAGGGCAAGTTATTTAACTTCCTTGGTCCTCAGTTTATAAACTAAGGACATTGGACTCAGTGACCTCTAAAGTCTCTTCTAGCACTATATCTATGAGTCTGTGAGCCTATAGATTTGCTTGCTTCCCATCATGATTTGGACCATCTGTACTAACACATTGTTGGTATGGAGAGTTCTACATTTTTTTCTTCTGTTTTTTTGCTATCACCTGTGGAGGTAAGGAAAGAGAACTTCTAACCCCAGATAATACTGGACCTCAGGACTCAGGTATAACCCAAGATGAATTCTTTGAATTTGCTTTTGTTCCAAGTTGTAACCCAGGAGAGGGCTCATGAACTGATAGACTTTAGAATTGATTTAATGGCTGTATAACACCTATGGACATACTTGCTCCAAAATAGGTTCGGTATTCTGGTGTTTGCTAAAATTCTTATGGCATGACAGTTTTTAAGAATAGTGTAAATATTGATGCTTTTTGACACTGAGGTAGGTCATCTTGACCGTGGAAGGATCATATGCAAAATATGTTCCCCAGTTCTTTCACAAGATTACAGAATTTCACAGTTTGAAGTTACTTAAAACATATCAAGTTCACCTCTCTCATTTTCCAAGTGAGAAAACTGAGATGTAGACAGGTAAAGTGACCTGTCCAAAGGCACATATTAATAATAAAGCCAAGACAGAAATGAAACCTCTTAGACCCCTGATTTTCCCACTATATCATATTTCATCTAATTTGTTCAAAAACAAGCAAGCAAAACCATTCCTCTTATTGACAAAAATAAACATATGATTTTCTCCTATTTACAGTGCAGATTTCACATCATCTTCCCTATTTTCAGTTACAATAGTATCTGAAGTTTTCTTGAAGTTTTCCGTATAAACATCATTTGTACTTCTTTAACCATCCAGCAGAATGGATTGTGAAAAATCCATATTATCGAAATTCATCCTTCCTATAGAAACTACTACACAGGAACATGAAAAGTGGACTTTTGAACCTGGAAAATTTTGTTATTTGCCTCATTTTGCAGATGAGTCGCTTAAGACGTCAAATGATGACAGCTTGTGAAAGTCTTGGACTAGAACCTAAGTTTCCTAGATTTTGTTGAGTTACTGCTCCAGCATAACTTTGTAGCCTATCTTAGGTTGCCTCTATAATGAACATCCTTTTAGCACAAATAAAATGTGAATTAATATGCAAAATGAAAATATAAGATTTTATAATCTAGGTTGTATTTTAAAAAAACATTTAAGAAAGCATTTGTAGAATTGGGAGAGGTTATCGGTGACAATTACCATATTAATGCAGAAATATTTGCCTTTAGCTCTGCTTCTCTGGTCTCAGAAATTTTAGAGAGTTTTCCTTTGAAGAACTGAGTGTTGAAATTCCTTTAACCTTTTTTCCTCCCATATATATAAATTAAGATTATAAAGTTCTCTTGTTGAATATATAGAATATGACTGAATAATCCATGGACATGTCCTTTAGGTAACTCAATGTACCACAAATGTGGCCATTTTGAGTTTGTATAATTATTATGAACATTATTATTTTCTCTATAATAAACTGAATCAGTTGGCCACTTAGTGAAAAAATTATTTTGCAATGTAAATTTATTTAAACTAAGGAAAATGTAAAATAGTGCTTAGTCCTGTGTGTTTCCCTTCCGCTTCTATAGGGATGGATGGTCGTTGTGTGAAATAGTAAAATAGGTGGTTATGAAATCCAGTTTTTTAGGCCACCTATAAATTTTAGCATAATTGTTGGCACTCTAAATTTTATTAAATCCTTAGCCAGTGAATAGTTAATGGACATACTGCTGGAGGTTATAAGTCATATCAATCTGGATATTTTTTCTAAATCAAATTATAAAAGGAAAAAAGTTATAGCTAAGTGGAAGAATAGGTCACAGGTACTCCTTGGAGAGAGGCAAAGCAGTTAATAGAGTTTGTTTTACTTTACATTGAAAGTCAACTAGAAACATTATTTCATGGGAAATTTGGTTATCTTTTATCAGACTACTCTTGATAAATATTTGTAGCTTATGTAATTAAATAACCATACATTTTGATGTTTGGTGACTTTACAAAGATGGAAATACATGAGGATAGTGAAAACTATACATTGGAAAGACATTGGTCAGGAAGAAGGGATGAGAGAGGATTCATAGACTATCTATATTCTCTTGCCTTTAAATCATGACCTTTAAATCAGGAAAAGAATTTGTAAAAACTAGACATTGCAAACACTGAATAATACTATAAAAATGAAATTTATTGCATTTTAACATACAAGAAATAGCTCATTATTGCACACTACTATTTGTGTACAATCTTATCATTGACTTGTTAGAACAAAGTCAATTAATGAAAATTAGTGAAAAGCTAGAATAAATAATAATAGTGAGGAAAAGATAGAGCATATGATCAAAACAACCATATCATGAACACGAGAAGGACCGGAATTTAAGAATACTGTAAAGGACCATATTTGCATATATAGATATAAGACATTTATGTCTGTACAGTAAAGAGAATACAGATAGTAGAATAAAATGTTTTTATTTTGAAGAAAAATTATATTTTTGCATTAATTGATGCAGCTCCTTCTTCTCTAGTGTTAGAGAAGTGATTGATAAAAATGGTAACAGAGCAGGAGTGACATCAACAGAGTCTAATTTTTAATACAGAAGATTAACCAATATAAATCTATTTCTGTGGAAAGGAGATGAAGGGAATCTAAAAGGCAACTTTGTGAGCAAACACATCACTTGCCAAGTCAGGGGAGAGAGAGAGAAATAGAGAGGTGGAAGCCAAAGTCAACATCAGTTGGCTAGTTTATATTTTATATAAATCATCTTAAAAATCTTATGAAGATTATTATGATAGTGAAGAATAAAGCCAAGTTTAAAGAAAATTCCCAAGAAATTCAAGTAGGCAGAGTTATCCAGAAGACACCTTAGCGTGGAAATGGAAAGATGAAAACAAATAGAACAAAAAATGGAAAGATCTGCAATGATTTTTCTGCCAAACAGTTTTCATCATCAGGGACAAAAAAACACCACATTGGGGCTCCAAAAATTTATTCCTAGACATGTTTATATGGAAGGTGGAGATGACACCAAAATAGAACAGAGAGTGGGAAAAATGACTAGATTGAACATAAAGAAAATCTGAACCGTAGGTGACCCATTTTTGATGTTACTGAGTCATAGTCACAAAATACTTGAAGGAGGTGAAGATACCATATGGTAGGAAAAAGCTTCCGACCTTATTAATACAAAAAAAAATTGACTGAGAAAATATCAATTACTGACTTAATTATCCATTCTCTCATCTATATATAATCTTTATTAGAATCATTGATATGCAAATTGAGGTCATCCTCAATGAGCATGTTAGAGAACAAGCAGGCTTCGATAAGTGGCATTCTGCAATGAGTTACATTTTTACCATTCTCATAATTAGCTGGAAAATGTAGAGATACAAGATTCCTTTGTCCTTATTCCCTACTGATTATCAAAAAACATTTGATTCAGCAAAGCAAAATATCATATTAAAAACTTTGAATAAGGTGGCATCTATCTATACATCATAATCATTTAAGAATCCTCAAAAACCTTAATTGGGTGGGGAGAACCCTTTTCTGTAATCTTCTGATTTTCAAACGTCATGCAAAACATAAAAGAGAAAGATAAAAGTTTACTAGAGGTACTTTCTAGTATAATGGGGGCAATATATAACCCAGTTCAAGCTGTAGATGGATGCTGAGGTCTTCAGATGCACGTTTGTGAATGACACAGTATTGGTTATGTGAAGCCACAGAACACTGCAAAACCTTCTGGAAGAGATACATAGTCACTTAAAAGTTTGTTGTGGTTATCTATTCAAGACAGACCATGTAGATGAAGACTATAGGCATTTAGTAAATGCTTATTGACCGACTTGTCTGACTGTTACCCAGATTATGGTATGCATATGAGTAGACAATTTATGGAGCTTGTTTGGAATAGACAGTACAGATAGGCAGTGAGTTGACCATTGAACAGGAGATGAGCAAGCTGGATTGCCTTTAGGAAATTATGAAATTCCTAAAATGACCCCAAGTTTCTCTCAGAAACAAAGGCCCAACTTTTTATGAGGATTCTAAATGATCAGTGAATTAATTTTAAAAACATTCATTAAGTGGTGCAAAACACTATGCTGAGTCCTGGGGATGCAAATAGAAAAGTAAATACCTGCTCTCATGGTGAAGCATCACCATGCAATGGGACAGTATATAGGGAAGGTTTCCGCTGCAAGTGAAATTGGAATGTTGTTGCCACTGATAAAACTTGTATCAATTTCTGATGTTGAGCCATTTGGCAAAGCCAAGGAGCGACAAGAATTTTATTTTCAGAGTCTTCAGTAACTCTGGCTACAGCAACTATGGAAGCCAAGCTACATTTCCATAGGAGTTGCTCCCTAGGATGATGGCTGAAAGTATTGCTGTTCCCAAGGCTTTTAGATTCAAGGTCCTGGACTCCATCAGAAAATCTCCCATCAGAATCTAAAGGGAGGTATTGGCTAGAAAAGTGGGGGGGTTCCACTTGCTTGACACATGCCACTCTCCTGTCTCTTTTAGAGTGACTTGCTTTTGGCTGATCCAGCATTCCTGCCCTTGCAAGTGACACAGTCACTTGCAGTTAGTCTTTGAAGAATTATAAATGAATATCACACAGAGAACAATAGACCTAAAATTGGTTTGTAATGGATGTGAAATAAATGCAAAATGCAGCCAGTGAACAACTTTGGAGAAGAGTAGGAGTAGAAAACTTATCATGACCAAACGTGTGATTGGAAGGAAAAACAGGCTGCTCCCGTAATGAGTAACGAAAGGTAGATAACCCAGGTGTTGACTGATACCATAGTGATGTCCTAAAAAGGGAGATAGATATACCTGAAGGTATAGACAATAATTGTATAAGATAAAAAGGCATAGATGGGTTGTAATCTACATGTTAGGATTGAATATCATTATTCATAACATTAATGACTTAATTTAAACTGATTTACGTGAAATAGTAACTGTTTATGTATGTATACATATATATGTATACACACACACAGAGTTAATCAGAGTCTAAATAATCTTAACCTCAGATTGACTGGGCTATTATTATATTTTCATTTTTTGTAGATGACTTAGTTTTGTAATTTTTTAAACTTAACATTTTGAAAATCTTATATAATTGTTAGAAGAAAAAGGTAAATTTCTTTTAGTGCTTGACTTAAGAGGAAGGTGAAGCAATGTATGAATGTAAATATATTTCAGCTGAAAAATAAACCACTTGAACTTCAGGTTTTTCTGGTTGTCCTGACAATCTTTCAAGACATTTAAATTTTTTCTGCAGTCATGATCACAATGTAAGCACTATTAACAGTCTTCACTATTAGTAAAGGTAGGTACCATAATGGGCAGAGTGGTACAATGGAAAGAGTGTACTCGATTTGGAATTTGAAGATGTGATTCAAATTCCAGGACCTATTTGGAGTTTGCAGTCTTGCTTAATCTTCCAGAACTTTTGTGGTCAAACTGCTGTCTCTCCATACCTCCCACATCCTGAATTTGTGTAGCTGAATTTTTTTTAAACCCAGGTGTAAGAGGTTTCATTTATCTTCATTGACCTTTTACTTTTTAGATTCATTTAGCTCAGTACGCTAACCTGTCAAGAACTTTTTCTGTCTTGACTGTCATTCCGGTCTTTCTCAATCTCACATTATGGGCGGATTTGACAAACTTTCTGTCTATGCCTTTAAGATATTGATAAAAATTTAAAAAAAAAATTGTATCAATTCTAGATCCCCACAGTGGTCCACTGAAAATCTCCTACCATTTTGACATGAGATATTTAAGTATTATTCCAATCCTTACCATTCAACTAATTCTGAATCTAACTGATTGCTTTATATTCTAGTGAATATTTCCCCATCTTCACTAGAATTGTGTGGTTTCAGTGCTCTGAAACAATCTAGGAGAACCATGTCTCCAGCACTACCTTCTTTAACCTATTAAGTAACCTTATCAAAAAAGACAATGTCTGTTCTTGATGAAATTATGCTGGCTTCCCTTTTTAGATCTCAAGAAATCATTTCATCAATGACTGATCCTAGAAATTTTCCAAGAATCAGTCAAGTGCAGTTGCCTTAAATTTACAGACTGTTCTTTTCTTTTTGGAAAATTTGCTCTTCTTCTAGTCTTGTAGTACTTTTTTTTAAAAAAAATTTATTTATTTATTTAACATTTTACATTCATTTTCACAAATTTTTGGATTCCAAATTTTCTCCCCTTTTATCCCCTCCCCCCACCCCAATACCCCAAGCACTCTAATTTTCCCTATCTCCAATCTGCCCTCTCTTCTGTCATCCCTCCCTTCTCTTGTCTCCATCTTCTCTTTTCTCTTGTAGGGCCAGATGACTTTCTATTCCTCATTAACTGTATGTCTTCTTTCCTAGTTGCAACATCAATACTACACAGTTGTTCCTAAAACTTTGAGTTCCAAATTCTCCCCATCCCTCCCTCTCCACCCATTCCCTTTGGGACGGCAGGCAATTCAATATAGGCCATATCTGTGTAGTTTTGCAAATGACCTCCCTGATAGTCGTGTTGTGTAAGACTAACTGAATTACCATCCCTCCTAACCTGCCCCTCATTGTTTCTCTTCTGTCTTTTGATCCTGTCCCTCCCCAAGTGTTGACTTCCAATTGCTCCCTCTTCCCTTTGCCCTCCCTTCCATCATCCCCGCCCACCGCCGCAATATCTCCTTCTCCCCACTTTCTTATACCAGTATAAGTAAGATAGGTTTTCATACCAAAATGAGTGTGCATTTCACTCCTTCGTTTAGTCAAATGTGATGAGGGTAAACTTGGTTTTTTTTTTTTTTCCTCAGCTCTCCTCTTTTTCCCTCCACTAAAAACATCTTCTACTTGTCTCTTAAATGACATATAGTTACCCCCTTCCATTTCCCCCTCTTTCCTCCCACTACATTTCTCTCTCAACATTTACCTTAATTTTTTAAGGTATGGTCCCATCCTATTCAGTTCAGTCTGTGCTCTCTATATATGTGTGTGCATGTGTGTATGTGTGTGCATGCATGTACATGTGTATGTGTGGTCCCACCAACTATCCAGATACTGAAAAGTTTTAAGAGTTACAAATATTGTCTTTCCCTGTATGAATGTAAACAGTTCACTTCTGGTAAGTCCCTTAATACTTCTCTTTGCTGTTTCCTTTTTCATGCTTCTTCTCATTCTTGTGTTAGAAAGTCAAATTTTCTTTTCAGCTCTGGTCTTTTCATTAAGAATGATTGAAAGTCCTCTGTTTCATTGAAAGACCATATTTTCCCTTGAAGTATTATACTCAGTTTAGCTGGGTAGGTGATTCTTGGTTTGAGTCCTAGTTCCTTGGCCTTCTGGAATATCCTATTCCACGCCCTTCGATCCCTTAATGTAGAAGCTGCTAGATCTTGAGATATCCTGATTGTATTTCCACAGTAGTGGAATTTTTTCTTTCTAGCTGCTTGCAAGATTTTTTCCTTGAGCTGGGAGTTCTGGAATTTGGCCACAATGTTCCTAGGAGTTTCTCTTTTTGGATCTCTTTCAGGTGGTGATCGATGGATTCTTTCAATACTTATTTTGCCCTCTGGTTCTAGAATGTCAGGGCAGTTTTCCTTGATAATTTCATGGAAGATGATGTCTAGGCTCTTTTTCTGATCATGAGTTTCAGGTAGTCCCATAATTTTTAAATTGTCTCTCCTGGATCTATTTTCCAGGTCAGTTGTTTTTCCCATGAGATATTTCACATTCTCTTCCATTTTTTCATTCTTTTGGTTTTGTTTGGTGATTTGTTGGTTTCTCGTAAAGTCATTAGACTCCATCTGTTCCATTCTAATTTTGAGAGAACTATTCTCTTCAGTGAGCTTTTGAGCCTCTTTTTCCATTTGGCTCATTCTGCTTTTGAAAGCCTTCTTCTCCTCATTGGCTTTTTGAACCTCTTTTGCCAATTGAGTGAGCCTATTTTTCAAGGTGTTAATTTCCTCAGCATTTTTTTGGGTCTCCTTTACCAAGGTATTGACCCTTTTTTCATACTTTTCTTGCATGTCTCTCATTTCTCTTCCCAGTCTTTCCACCACCTGTCTAACTTGCTTTTCAAAATCCTTTTTCAGTTCTTCCAAGGCCTGAGCCCACCCGCCACCCCCCTGGGGTGTCTGGGGTACTGAGGCCCCACCCTCCACGTCTTTCCCTGATGGCAAGAATACGTCCTCGTCCTCGCCATCAGATCCGAAGGTCGGGATCATTTGCATTTGTTGGAAAAAAACTCTCTATAGTCTTATTTTTCTTCCCTTTTCTAGGCATTTTCCCAGCCAGTTACTTGACTTCTGAGATTCCTGTTCACCCCTGCCTGGATCCGTCCAGCTAGTGCTTGTCCTCTGAGATTCAAATTGGCGCTGGGGTGGGGGCAGAGCCATCCCCCAGGCTGAGTTCCCTTGGGGGCTTTATGCAGAGACTTTCAGGAACGGAGCGGGTGGGGGCGGGGTGGGGAGCCCGCCTCCTAGGCTCAGTTCCGTCAGGGGCTTAATACGGAGGCTTTCAGTAATAGAACGGGGTGGGGGCAGGGCCGTCTCCCAGGCTCAGCTCCCTCAGGTTGCAAAGACTTTCAGTAATGAAGATCCTGCCTGCTGCCGCTGCTGCCTCACCCTCCGCCCACTCCTCTGCCTCCGCCGCTTCCTGCCGCCGCCGCTTCGCTCCGCTCACCTCCCCTAGCCCAGCTTTCTCTCTCACTGACCTGTAGCTTCTGTGGGCGGAGGGACTTTCCCGGCTGCCGGGGCTTCGGTCGGAGCTTCCGTCTCTGAAGCCTGCTCGGGCAGCTTCTCTGGGGCCGCGGCCAGGGCAGCGTTGGATTGGGGACCGCTTTCCGGGATGCGACGGACCCCGGGGACGGCTCTCCAGGGCTCACTGGAACGGAATTCTCTTCCCCTATATTTATGCACCCCCTGCAGTGATTCAGAATTTATGGGGATCTCTTTTTACCTTAATTCTATGGGTTGTGGGTTTGGAGCTCATAAATGTGCGTCCTTCTACTCCGCCATCTTGGCTCCGCCCCCTGTAGTACTTTTTTTTTGAAATAGTCTTTTATCTGTTACTGACTGTGATTCGGAAATCACATTTGCCTTTCTCAGTACCTGAGAAAGTTTTTCATCTGGACCATATGACTTAATCCAGGAGAACTAGATGCTTTCTTACTGTCTCCTTACTTATCTTTGATGTCTTCTTATTATACCTGTTTTTTCTGTCATTTCCAATGCTGCCATTCTGACAAAGGATCAAAATTAGAATTGAGCTGCTTTGCTTTTCTGTTTAGTATCAGTTATGATCATATCAGTGCTGAGCAGACTCTTACATTTTTTTGGTCTTTATTTTTCTCCCAGTAAAGATTTTAGGGGGCAAAATCTTTTTGTTGTCCTTAGTTTCCTTTTAATCTTAGCTCACTGTGAGCTTTTAGTATTCGCATGCCTGACATCATGCCATACTCTTATAGTTATCCTATTAATTGTCTCTGCTTTCATCTTATCTAAGTTTCTTTATAAACTGTAATTCAATAAATGAGTCCCCTGTTAATTCAGATGAAAATGGTGATGTGGGTCCTGAGACCCTGAGAGAGATCAAGACTGGAGATGTATTTTTACTGGTCTTATCATTTGGTATGTGTGAGGAACTTCTCATAATGAATATTCTTAACTTGTAATTTAGTCTTAGATTGAGAGTTTAAAGTATTTATTTGCCCAGTCACATAGCCAGAATATGGTAGAAGCCTGGCTTTAACTTGGATGTTCCTGACTTTGAGACCATCTCTCCATCCACAATGCCATGTTGCCTCTATATGTGTGTGTGTGCGTATACATGTATGTGTATATATATGTATATATACATATATATGGATGCATAAACATGGGAGTTAAAGAGATGATGTCTGAGACAATGGCTTTGTTGGCAGTTAAATGTCAGTGGCAGTTAAAAAAATATGATATCTTTTTGCACCACTGATTTCCATAAGAACATGTACTATCTTAATCTTGGTATTCCCCAATGCTAAACTCAGCACACTGAACTTAATTTTTTAAAATTAATTTTATTTTATATGTTAGTTTTCGTTGTTCAGTTGTTTCAGTTGTGTCTGACTGTGACCCCATTTGGACTTTTCTTGACAAAAATACAGGCGTGATTTGCCATTTCCTTCTCTAACTCATTTTTTACAGAAGTAGCTGAGGTAAACAGGGTTAAGTGAGTCATTTATATTATAATGGACTCATATTTCTGATCCTGAGTGTGACAACTTTGTTTCTAATATAAAAATAAATTTTGTTTACTCTCAAATGATAGATGTGTTAAGTACATAATTGTAAACGTAAGTAATATCCATTGATTGACAAAATACAAGATAAGATGCTACTATTCAGTGCTTTTAAATGAATCTTTTTTTTTGGTCACAACATCTGCATACATTTGCAAAATAGTGATTCATATATGCTTAAGATAAAAAACCTTTTCCATTTGTTAAAGGTATTTTTGTTTATCATAGTGATTGCTGTGTATTTTTTGAGCTAAGTAACGTTTATAACAATAATGTTTGGTACAAATATGGATTTCTGAACCCATTGGAATTATTCCTTTGTCCATATGGGCCGAATGTAGCTTGTAGATAGGGAAAGTTCTAATTGTCATTTTCTCTATTTCAGAGTAATAATGCTGCATTTCTTAGAGTAAAATTCTGGAAGTCAGTTCTTTAATTTGTAAGTTTAAACTTTTTTCTCAATATCCATTTCAACTAGTGAGGTTGTATTGTGAATTTTTTCATATTCTCTATCACTGTATCTTCATACGCATAATTAGAAAAGAAAAACAAGTTTTGTTTCCTCTCAAAACATCCTCTTTCTGTACTACCACATGCTCTATCAGGGCTCTGTATCAGGGTGAATTCAGGCATTCTGTGGGTAGTTTCTTAGTTAAATACCTTAAGTAGGTATCAGTCCTTTTTCCCTTGGTGTAGGAAATATGTAGGAGTGACAGAAGATGAGGTTCTCCACCTTGCCAAACCAAACACGCCAAGAAATACAAGATGAACTAATCACTATGACCTCTGTAACATTCTGAGATACCTTCACATTTTATTCATCTCAGCAGTTCTTACAATTAAAAAGAATAGTTAATGCACAGTATTTATTTGGTCTATGGGTGGGCCAGAGCCAAGCTAGTTAAGGGAGTTTTGCAGCATATATGAAGTTGGACTGAGCAGATGAAGTAATAGATGTCCAAATAATTGGGAACACCTGAGGCAGAAGTCTGTGGCTGGTCTTGAGAATATAAGTACATAGTCAAATATTTGTACAACCTCTTTTTGTATTGACTCTCATCATCTGCCTATCAATGTTAGAGTAAAATTAGTAGCTAAAAAAAAAAGGTGAACAATGCACCTATCATGCCTATATTTATGCTTAATGATGAGATGTGTGTGTGTGTGTGTGTAAACACAAACACAGTAGCCAATGCAAAAGAATGTATGCAAGGCGTTGGTGAGATGCAGAGTTTACATGAAACATAGTCCTTTCCTTCAAATAGATTAAAAAAAAGGATAAGCCAGGTTATCATCAGAGATGTGAAGGAATAATTTCCTTTCAATACAAGTAATTTTTGTTTCTTTTCATATGAAAAACAACCAGGCTATAATGACCTTCTGCCTTTGGTTATATCATCAGTGGATGATTTATGGAAAAAGACAATGATCACACCAGCTGATAAGGTGTGGATGAGTTCCTGTTTCTACTAGTGAAAGGTATAGTGATATTAACAAATCAGGACCCATCAAAGTTGTAGTGTTTTATTAATTTCATATTCTGGCATAGTCTTCCTAGAAGTCACCAATAAGCTTATGTTTTCCTCAAGTTTCATAAGCCTTTCTGGCAAAAAGGAAGATCTCAATTTTTGAAGGAGTTATATGCTGAATATTTATTTATCAGTTGATTTTTTAAAGCAGTGGTAATGATAATAATGATAACTAGCACTTATTTTTTTCCTAATATGTACCAAGTACTGCTCTACACACTTTATAAATGCAGTTATGCCTTCCACATTGTGGGAGTTAGGGATGTGGTGTCCCTGCAATCTGGAAAACTGCATAAAATGTTCAGTCTTCCCTTCATGCCGGAGAAGGTCTGAATTTGTCAAATTTGAATTATTTGATCATGGACTCTGTGTCTGCTGTCCTTCACATGCCATCTGTGCTGTGTGTGCTGTGGCTCCCACAAAACTCCCCCCAAATTCCCATTTAATTTCTTATGGCAGCCTGCGATATATCAAAACTGCCGTGGGGAAAGTTGTGATATGGAGTGGATAACCATATTATCTCACATGATCCTTACAATAATCCTGGGTGATAGGTGCTATTACCTGTTTTCATTCTGCGCTTGAGGAAACTGAAGTAAACAGCCTTTACGTGACCTGCCCAAGGTCACACAGTTATCTAGGAACTGTCTCAGGACAGATCTGAATGCTTGAGTCCAGGCCCAGCACTCCATCTATTAGACCATCTACTTGCCTCATGAATATGGTTTCCTGTAGAAACCACATTAAAATGGTGGCTAGGCCTCCAGGCTAATAAGAGCTTGTGTAATCTCACGTAATCTATAATTCAGAGAAACTTTGAAACTAACTAGAAGCGTATTGTCATAGGAGCCAAAAAGAAAATTGCCCCAGAATCCCAGATCTGCATTTTATATGGCATTGTAAATAATGACTACTCATTGGAGGAATCTTAACAGGCTTGAACATTAGTCTAATTCCAGTAAGATGAAATTTTGAAAGGTTCAGAAAATTAATGACACGAGGGAGATGTGACTAGATAGTTCGTTTGGAAAAGATCTGGGAATTTAGGTGGATTGCAAGTTCACAGTGCATATTCATCTGTGCATATTACAACCACAAAAGTTAATGCAGTCTTAGACAGAGTTAAGAGAAGCCTAATATCCAGCACTAGGGAGGCAGTAATGCATCTGTGCTCTGGTGTAAGCACTTCTAGAATATTCCTTTCAGTTCTGGGCATCACATATTGGAAAGAGAATTGTTTAATTACCTAGAGAATATCTAAAGAGAGACAACCAAAATGACTTCAAAAACATGCCATGTGAAGTTTTAGCAAGTGAGAATGTTTGCTTAATCATAGGTGACTACGATGGTGATGCAGTGAGTAAAGCAGATTTGAACTCAGGTCTTCCTGACTCCAGACCCAGAGCCCTATCTAAGGAGGGCCCAGTTTCAAACTAGCAGTTTGACCCTGGGCAAGTCACTTTATCTTGTTTGCCTCAGTTTCCTCATCTGTAAAATGAGCTGCAGAAGGAAATGGCAAACCACTCCAGTATCTTTGCCAAGAAAACCCCAGATGGGATCACAGAGACATGATTCAAACTGAAAAACAAAAATTTAACTGAAAAAACAGAGGACACAGAAGGCCAAGATACCTAAGTTCATATAATTGAATGACTGTCATTTGACATGTCTGCATGGCCCCAGAAGTCAGAATAGCGTTTTAGAAGTTGCAAAAAGGTACATTTAGGCTTTAATTCTGAAAAAATTTCTTTACAGCATTCTCCAAAGCAAAATAAACTTTACGGATGTGATGGTAATTTAAATGGGAAGAGCTTTCCAATTCACTAATAGGCCCAGGTGACCTTCCATCAGACGGAAGCCTAATTCACATGTGTTGGGAGGAGCTTGCTGAAAAGGTGGAAAAGGAAAGAAGGAGCGGACCTGGAAGTTGATGAGAGCAGTTAAGGCTAAGGAGAGAGAGGACACAGGCACAGCTAAGCTCCTGGGTGTTTGTTTGGGGGAAGGTGGAGGCTGGGGAAGGCTTGGAAGTGACTTTGTCCCCTGCAGTGTTAATGGGTATGGCTTTCTTGGTTACTAGGGTGGATTTGGCTCTCTGGTATCTGAATAAATACTTTTCTCTGCCTTCTATATGAAGAGTCTGTCATACTTTGTGATTCAGAACTATACTCACATATTCATAGTCGCCCTTGCTGTGAATATTGCCTTGGTAATACAATGGGATAGTGGGAGCTCCTGCTAGTAAAGCAAAGGCTGCATGGTCAGTTGTTCAGTGTATTATAGAATTGTGTGTGTCTTTGTCCTTCATTCCAGAGAAGACCATGCCATCAGAGAAATGATGACGTGACTTGCACTTAACTTTGTTTTGAGTGAGGGAGGGTGTGCTATAGAATTAGAGAATTACGGAATTCTTCAGGTATATAAAACTTTTCAGGTATGGGTTGAATTAGATGATTTCTACTTTCTGGCTTAGAGTTCCTATGGTTCTGTGAATAAAATGACCTGTATAAAATATAATTCTATTCTTGTCTATATTGATTGGTTATAAAATAAATTATAATATTGTTAAAAATCTCATGTAAAGTTTTTGTTGCACGAAAAAAGCATACAACTCAGAAACAGAAGACAGGCTGGACTAGATGTGGGACCTTACCTAATTCACTTAACTCCTCTGAACTTTAACTCTCTCTTATCTAAAGGAAAGATGATATAATGCTAGTTCTACCTAATTTACATAGTGGTTGAGGAGTTCAAACTTGCTAATATATGTAAAGTGATTTTATGACTGCAAAATATTATGTAAATGATCTATTACAATCTGCAATTTGTGTTTTCCCTTATTGCTCATAGAATTCTGAATAAAGAGATGAAATTTTATTCCTTTTATTCTGGTATAGCATCTAGGGTAGCATTTGACTTCTTTTTGAGTATACCTGGGCTCTTGCTAATCATTTCTTTATTGCTAATTGAAAAATGATGGCTTCTTGAATGAAATCCTTGTAAAAAGTTTTACATTTAATGCCTTTAGTGAGATGGAGCAATTGCCCTAAAAAATTATTTTTCCTACTTTTGGTTTCTATTGTTATCAGATAATTTTATTAATTTAATTTGAAAGCATTGATTTTCAAATGATTATCTGTTAATTAAATCCCCTTAAGTCCATTTTTATCATCCAACTACCTCTTCATAAGCATCTCTTCTGCTGTTCCATTTTGATGTGTTCATATCCTCCCACAATTAGACAAGCATTTTTCTGTTCATAAAACCCAAACATAATGAAATGACAATCCTCTAACAAAAACCTTTGAACTTCAGAATTTTTTTCTCTCTGCCCAAAATTCATTTGTAGTCAGTTTCCTTGTTCTCTTCTTTAAACTTTTTTAGCATCTTCCTTCCAATGTATGCCATTTTTAGATAACTCTTCTGACCAGACTATACAAGCCACCTTCCCAGTAATCTGCTAAATCATTTGCCAGTTGTCTTTTTGAACACCATCTGTTCTTAACAGAAGTTACCCCCAAAATACTTACCATATTCTGAAAGTTTTACTGATTTCAGTGACCTGATTTCTTTGTAACAGATTTATTTTTTTCTCACTTTCCTTATTATCTGACTCTGTGTAGATGATCAATTATTCTCTTTAAACCTTTGTCCTATCACACTACTTATATATTTCAGCTCTTTTTTATCTCTGTCTACCAGACTTCTGCATTGCAGGACTTGAGTTGACCAGCCTTGGCTGAGTAAGAAATCTTATGGGAGGGTCCTATTTCCAGTAAGGTTTTGAGTTTCCTCTTACGCACTGTCTCTGTGTCCACGCTCCAGATGGCTTGCCTTGTTCTGATCTCTCACTTCTCCATGTTTTAGCTGTTTCCCTAATATTTTGCCTTAACCTCTAGCCTCTGTGTACTCTCTGGATCCAAAGTAACTTTTAACCCAATGTGTCACTTTATTTCTGTTGATGTCTTCCCCATCTCCTGATCCTTTCCTAGTGTGGTCCCAGTGTTTTAACACCTGATTTTCTTGTCCTTTTTCTCAGATTCAGGATATATTCCTTCATTTTTTACCAAGAATTTGCTCAGCTTTTCTAGGCCTATTTTACTTCCTGTATCTTGCGGGCTGGAGTGGCAACCTTTACTGTTCTATCTTTGTTTCTGTTGCTTTGGTTTTAAATATAAAACACTTTTGATATATCATCTCATTTCGTAATTTTTTTAAAAAAATCATTCTACCTACATAACTAATTATGACATTCAACTTAATTTAGAAGTTTTCTTAATCCTTTTGTTAAGTAGTTTCTTATAATTGAAAATTAATTTTAAATGCAAAACTACCCTTTTCCTTTTTGATGGTGGTTTGCTATTAAGGCATATATTTGGATCATCATCTTTATAGCTCCTTTCCAGAAGGGGACATTATGAAAACACTTAGACAATGGTAATAATAGTGACATCTGATTTTCTCTTTGTCATTCCATAGAAATTCCATATGTAGCCCAAGCATGGACCCTCAATTTCACTCTGTGGTCTGACTTACTCCCCCAATAGAAACTCATATCAGTATGTCTGGGGGTCCCAAATTGGGATAGATCCCAAAGCTCTTACTTAAACTCTGTGGTAGAGTTCTAGAGTTAACTTGGGTGTGTGTAAACGGGATAGGGAAGATACATTTCTACTGCTCACTATTATAATCTTTAGCATCCCATCGTAGTACTTCTCATATGAACAAAAATCAATAAATATGAAGCAATGACTTTTTAACAGTTATTTTATTTTTAATTTATGGAATCAAACAAGCATTTCCATAATGTAGTACAATAAAAAAAGATTGCACATTAAACTGCAAATCTTCTATGCACAACTTGTTTTTCCTTTCAAATATACAATAAAATTATCATATAAATTTCTTTTTTCCCCTTTTTGCTCTCCCTCTCACACTACAGATGACTACCATTAGACACATAGGTGTGTGTATACACATATATGTAAAATTATTCTGTACATAACTCTTTATCATTTCCTTCTTTGGATGCAGATAGGGCTTTTTTCATGTCCTTTATAGTTAATTTGGATATTTTAACAGACAGAAACAACTCATTTGCTGTAATTTTTATTAAAAATTAATTAATTTCTAGTTTTCAACATTCAATTCCAAAAGATTTTGAGTTTCATATTTTCTCTCCCTGTCTCACAAAGGCATGCAGTCTGATATAGGCTCTACTTATGCATTCATATCAAACATATTTTCTTATTATTAATGAAGCAAAGAGGAATTAGAGCTAACGGGAGGAACCATAAGAAAGAGAAACAAAACAAAATAACAAAATAAAAGGAGAGCAAGTAGTCTGCTTCCATCCATATTCAGACTCCAAAGTTCTTTCTCTGGACGTGGATGGCATGTTCCATCATGAGTCTTTCGGAGTTCTTAGATCCTGCTCAAAGTCATTCTTTAAAAATATTGCTATTACTGCATACGGTATTCTCTTGACTGTGCTTATTTCTTTCTTCATGATTTTGTGCAAGTCTTCCCATGTTCTTCTAAGATCGAGTTCATCATTTCTTGTAGCACGGTGGTATTCCATCATAATCATATGCCACTACTTGTTCATTCAAGTGATATTTAAATTGATATTTAAATAATAAAGCAAAATCAATTATAATCATAAAATTTACTCAAAAAAAAGAGAAGCCGGAATAATCAGAACATTGTAGTTCAACAATTAACCTTGTTATACTCTCCCATCAATGCATGTATAATCTGTGGTGGAAAATGAGCATATACTTATAGAAATACATGAATGGGAAAATACATGAGCCAAGGGAAACTCAACTCTGGACAGCACGTCTTGATGTCATTGGTCTCTTCAGAAACAAATTGGACCATGCGAAACTGCTTCTCTTCCAGATGTTCCCTTTCTGGTCCTCAAACATTCTTTTACTGCACAAGGCTCTGATGCTCCTGAGCCAATTGAACAGTGAAGAATTCTTTTAGGTCACTGTTACCTTTCACAAGGTGCTGAGAAAGTGTTGTATTTTATTAGAAAAAGAATCACTATTTTATTTATTCAGTTACAAGTAGCTCCCTTAAGATAAAGAAATGCAAAGCTCATTAGGATGGCTCTCAGGATAATCCAGTGAAACCCACCCAGGTCTTTTTCACTCAGTAGAATTTTGCTTTTTATCCCTTGAGCTTCTAGTACAAAATTTCTTTTCTAATAAGCACGGCTCACAGAAAAAACTCATACAAAGCTTGTTCCCCGCCCCCTGTTTCTCCTCTTAAACCATAGAGAAAATAGAAAGCAACCAGTCCCTCAGAGGGTACCCTGTCTTAGTCTGTAGATGCCTTTACAGACCAGTAAGCTAGACGGTTCTGTACATTACGTCAGAGTTCAGCTCTCTTCCAGTCAGCACAGCAGCTGAAGAATTCTCTCAGCTGACCAACCCTTTCTGCCAGCCAAAAGGCAAAGCAAGCCTGTCTTCCAGTCAGCAGGCTCTCAGCATCATAGCTGTGTACAGTTAGAGTCAGCTGGATAACTTTCTTGCTGCTGTTCCTTGTGATTCCTTCTCTGTTCAGCTTACTTTTCTTAACCTTCCCTTTTACTTCCTTTTTTTCTCTTCCTCTTTCTTCTCTTTTCTTTTTTTTTCCTTCTCCTTCTTCCTTCTTCATCCTGTTGTTTTTAACCCCATCCCTTTGCATCTTCTTCTGTAGCTTCTTATGTTGCCCAGCCCCCGAAGTCAAGGCTTCCTGGTGGTCAGTCGTCTTCTTTATCTTATGATGTAAAACTCAAGAAACCTATCTTTCTATTAGGAATGAATACCATAATCTACGTGTAATTTTCCCATAGTCATCAAATAGTTGTTTGATTTATGGTTTATTAGTTATAAACTTCAAAGCTCCAAAAAAATACAGTATTATTATTATTATAATAGTTATTTTAATAGAATTAGGACCATAATACCCTGTAGACATTTTTATTCCATTCCTTACTATAGCTTTAAGTCCTTTCAATGTTGTCTGAAAGACATTTATTAATCCAGTCCTCAGAACATCCTGTGTCTCTTTTCATTATTTTATTCAGAGAGACTGTGTTTCTTCACAAGTTGATTTTTATCATTTTTCTTTATACAAATATGTTTTCCTGTGTGCCTTTCAGGAAACACTTTGCATTCGAGGGGCAGTACCTTACATATGCAAAACAACCCCCTTAATTTATTTTAACCTCCTTTACCAGTTAGATGAAGATTACATTTTATTATTTTCTTTATAAGCTTCAGTGAAAAGAGGTATAGTTTATCTGTTTCTGAATATTCTCTAGTTAATTTTTTGAAATATGACATTTCCTTTGTTTCACAAATCTATTTCATCTCTCATTAGATTAATATTTTTCAGCATTTTCAAAGAAAGTCTCTTTTTTGTATTTAAAAAATAGGAGACCAGCATAGTGTAGTATCTTTATTAGTATCTTTTGGCTAACAATATTCAATGTCATAAAGCTGCTTTAATTTTGTAACTCTCCTTTTTGACCCTGACCCTCTACTATAGTCAATGCTTTCTGTGTTATACTTTACTTTCAGTTGACAAGAATTTATTCTCCCCCCAAATCCCATGCCTCCCCAAAAACATTGGGAGAAAAAAAAACAAAATTATGTTTAGTCAAGCAAAAAAAAAATAATAAAGTCTTCTATTTGGCTTTCTAAAACTTATCTCTTTCTTACCTTTCATGTCTAAACTTCCCCTTCAACGTGCTGAATATTTGATGTCCTTGGTCTTCACACAAGACACTCTGGTCTTCACACTGGTTGCCCGCCAGGCTGATAGGGCTCTTTCTACTTGCTTTCATCATTTAGTTTGCCTGGCTTCCTTCCAAATTCTGCTCAACACCTACCTTGCTCTTAGTCTTTTCCCAATCCTGAGCTTTTCGTATTTTCTCTTTTGAGATTCTATTCTGTCTGTTCTGGATATAACTTGTTTTATAACAGTTTGTTTTTCATACTTGTCTCTCATGTTAAAATGGGAACTTCTTGAAGGCAGGGATCATTTTTGTCTTTCTCTGTTTCCCCAGACTTTTTCACAGTGTCTGGTTCATATCAAACATTTAATAAATGCTTGTTGACTAAGTGACAAAAAGAAAATCAAATCAATCAGCCAGAAATCTTTCTGAGATACAGAATGTTGTAGAAAATTGTTAAATGGTGTTGATTAGGTCTACTGACAACAGGGTTTCTAATATTAACTGATTCCTCCTTTTACTAGATAGCATTTTTTTACTCCCTGCATTCAGTTAGCACAATTATTTAATATTGTTTACCACATGCCAGATACTGTCCCAAATGCTAGAGATACAAAAACAGTCATCGTCCTTAAGGTGTTCACAGTCCAATTGGGGAGACAGATATATGCAGATAAGCTATATTGGATAAAAATGTCCTGGATAAATAGGAAATAATTAAAAGAGGGAAGGCACTAGAATTAAGAAAGGTTTGAAAAAGCATCTTGTAAAAGATGGAATTTTGGCTAGGATTCCAAGGAAATGCTAGAGAAGATGAGGAGGGAGAATATTCTTGGCATAGGAAACAGGCAGAGAGTTCCTAGAGCAGAGAGACATTGTGGCTGGTAGAGCAGCCAGTAGACAGAGTCACTCACTGGAAGAGTCCATGGCAGGGATTAAGATGTAAGAAGACCGGAAAAGTAGCAGAGAGCTAGGTTAATAAAGGTTTTGATCATAGTTGTCTCCCAAGTTTTTATCATGTTCAAGTTCCCATTCTCACCTTCTTCACTCTGAGCAGGTGATAGAACAGGAGAAAACAATATTCAAGAGGCAGAAATCTAGATTCCAGTTTGAACGCTTGCAGTGTTTAAAGCTCACTCTCATTAGAAGTGCTTCAAAGAAGGAAGAATACACAGACTCCGACGTATGGAAATCTCTTCTCCAATAGGGAGATTGTAGGGGAAGAGGATCAGAGTTGTTTTTTTTTTGGGGGGGGGTCTGATAAAAGGGATGCCAGATTAAAGGCGATAGTGGTCAAAAGCAAAACAGGCTTTTGAAGAATAAGATGAAAAGAGGGAGAAGATTAAACAGAATAAAACAAGATAGAGAGAAATGCACGATAATCTTAACCATGGAGGTGAATGGGATGAGCTCACTCATCAGATGGAAGCAGGTAGCAGGATGGATTAAAAGCCAGAATTCAATAATATGTTGTTCACAAGGAATGCACTTGAGACAGAGAGACACATACACAGATTTAAAATAAAGGACTGGAGTAGAATTTAATATATTTTAGCTGAATTTGAAAAAGAGGGGTAGCAATGATCTCAAAGCAAAAATAGACCAAATTAAAAGAGATAATCAGGGAAACTGCATTTTGCTTATAACACCCTATAGACAATGAAGTAATATCAAAAATTTTTACAAGTTTCTCTGGTAAAGGCCTCATTTCTCAAATATATAGAGAATTAAGTCAAATTTATAAAAATAAGAATCATTCCCCAATTGATAAATATAATTAAGAAATTTGCAGAAAGCAAAGCTGTTTATAGTCATATGAAACAATGCTCTAAGTCACTGTTGATTAGAGAAATGAAAATTAAACAGTTCTGAAGTATTACTATATACCTATCATAAATGACATGCTGGAGGGGATGAAGGAAAATAGGTCCACAACCTGTTGGTGGAGTGGTGAACTTGTCCAATCACTCTGGGAAATAGTTTAGAACTATAGCCCTAAGGGTTATAAAACTGTGCATATTATTATATCCAGAAATATCACTTTTAGGTCTGTACCCAGAAAAGGTAAAAAAAGTGAAAGGATCTGTATGTACAAATGTATTTATAACAGCTCTTTTTGTGGTGACAAAGAATTAGAAATTGAGGGGATGCTTATCACTTGGAGAATGGCTGAAGAGTTTATGGCATATGATTGTGATGGAGTGATATTGCCCTTGAAGAAATAAAAAGGATAGTGGTTTATAAAAAACATGGCAGGACCTATATGAACTGGTGTAAAGTGAAGTGAAAAGAACCAGGGGATCATTGTGTACAGTAGTAGCAGTGTTGCTACTTGATACAGTGATCCAAGACAGTTCTAAGGTACACATGATGGGAAAAATGCCATCCACCTCCAGAGAGAAAACTGATAAACAGACTGCAAATTAAAGCATAATTTTCTTTTGACAATATGGCTAATATGGAAATATCTTATATGATTTCACATATGTAATTGTTGTATTGCTTGCTTCTCAGTGAGTTGGAGAGGGAAAGAATTTGTAACTCAACGTGTAAAAAGAAAAGATTGTTTTAAATAAATAAATAATGAATTTGGTTTTTTTTAAGCATTTATTTAATAATCTTATTTTTTTCCCCAGTTACATGTAAAAACAATTTTTAACATTCATTTTTTTCTAAATCTTGAGTTCTAAATTCTCTCTCTCCACTCATCTACTCTGAGATTTTTTAAAAAGTGCATCTATACTTCTAATCCCACCAGTGCTTTGTACATACCAGGCACTCACTGTTTATAGAAATAATTACTAAGTAGATAGTACCTGTTTAGCTCCTCTATTTGACTCTTTATCCTAATAATAGCAAAAATTTCAGTCAGATGCTGATTTAGACACAACAAATGATTTTTATCTTTGACCAAAGAATTTCTGTGGTTGTTAAATGAAGACTTCCTACTTAGAGAAGATTGGTATCATTTCAGTAAAGTCCAGTAATGGACATAGAAGTCTTAGTGTCTAACCCTGGAGATGTTCTTGTTTTTCCCTTCTTTTTTGTTCTGCTTCAGAAATTTTTTACTGTATTTCAAGTATAGGGTGGTGTTTTGGTTTTAGAAGAAAATGGTTCTTTTTTGGAGGTAAATTGGATTTATTTAAGTAAGATCTTGTGTCTAGAAATTACATACCTTATACCCAGAAGTACTTCATTGAGCAGTGTTTCTCTGCCAAATTTTATTAATGGCATAAACTGTGCTGAATTGTGGTTTTACTACTATTATATTAAAAATGATGAAAAAGAGTAACCCAGGAAGGAAATGACTAGTAATTGTTCTTTAAAATTTCAATTTCCTAGACTATTTATCTCTTTCAACTTAGAAAGTATCTTCAGTGGCTGCCAGATAACTTTAGATGCGACTTTATTCATCTAAGTGAGTTTGTAACCTGTATTTAGTGCCTATATGCATTATGAATTACTGTGAAAAAAGAAGAAATCTGTTAGTGATGACCTATCTGAAAGCACTAATGAATCATTTAGCATTGAAGAAGACGTGTCTGTATTTTAAAATAGTACACACTAAATAACATAATAGTAAAATTAGAACTAGTTATTTCAGGTTAAATATGGCTAAACAAGTTTACTTAAAACACAAGGAAGAGAATTTGCTAAAAGAGTTCTTCAGTTTGTTTTATGAGTTGGGAAAGATGCATTTTACTTAATTTGCTTTTAAAAATTGGTATGTTGTACATAGAATCTGTTTTTTATTTTTTAGTGTTCCATACATGTTTATACAGTATAGTGTGTGAGTGGATTTCACTGGATGTTTACAATAATGAATTAATGTGCTTAGAAAGCCTGTTAAACCAGTAGAATGTAAGCAGAAAACTGTTAGGAGGCTACAGCAATTGTCCAGGACAGATAGGTGGCCATATGAATATAATTAAAGGGACCTACACAAATGACATATTGTAGGGTAGAACTTACACAACTTGGCAGTAGTTTGGGTATGAGAAGAGGGAGAGAGAAAAACTAAAGATGACTCCTACCTGATTGACTAAGTGGGAAAATTATGCCTCCAGTAGAAATGGACAAGTTTGAAGGAGTGAAAGGGTAAAAGGGGAAGAAAATAAGTTTTGTTTTGAATACGTTACACTTGATGTGATGATGAGAACTTCAGATAAAATAATAGCAGGCAACTGATGACTCTAATTCACAAAAGAAAAAGCTAGTGACGATAATTGAGATCATAGAAAGTAATAAAACCACTTTGGGGAGAACATAGAGTGGTCAGTCGCTCAGCTTCCATTCATTAAATGCCTCCTATGTACCAGGCATTGTGCCAAGAAAGGCAAAAAACTATCTATACTCTCAAGCAACTCACAGTCTAAGAGAGGAAGCATTCTGAAAACAGGTATGTTTAAACAGCCTCTATACAGGGTAAATTGTAGATAATCTCAGAAAAAAGCCATTAAGATAAACCAGGGAAAGATTTTTTTTTTCTTTCTTTCTTTTTTTTTTTTTTTTTTTTAAAGAAAATTGGACCATAACTTAATAGGGGCTGCTGCGTAGTGCAGGGAACAGAATGCTTTGACTGGAGTCAGGAATCTCTGTGTCCCCAGGCAAGTCACTTAACTCTGTTTGCCTCAGTTTTCTCATCTGTAAAACAAGCTGAGAAAGAAATGGCAATCCACTTCAATGTCTTTGCCAAGCAGATGCCAAAAGAGGCCATGAAGAGTCAGATATGACTGAAAAATGAGTCAACAGCAACACTTTCGCTGAGATTTGAAGGAAGTCAGGAGATGGAGATAAGGAGAGAGAGAGAGACCAACAAAGGAAAATAGGGAGAAACATTCAGAGAGGTAGAAGAACCAGGAGAGAACAGAGTAAAAGAAAGAAAGGGAGGAAAAAGTATCCAGGAAAAGTGGGTGGTCAGCAGTGGCAGGATATGTAGAGGCTATTTATTATACTTTGCAGTTAAGAGATTGTTGGTGACCTTGGACAGAATAGTACACTAGAGGTGTGGATCTGGAAGCATTATTGTAATGCAAAGATTTAAAAAAAAATTCCCAATGAACTTTTAAGGCAAAATTAATTAAAAAAAAATAAAGGGTTGAGAAGTGTATGTGGCATAAGGAATTTGAGACTCTGAGTGTATAACAATTCCCAGAAGTTTGTCTTTGAAAGGAAGAACAAATGTAGGATAATACTTTGAGATGATAGAAGAGCTATGGGACACCTAAAGAGATTTGTAGACAGGAGGGAAGAAGCTAGAGACACTGAAGATGGCAGAGAAGTTGTTCTTGGGTCCACATCAGATATATCCCAGACTTATTACATAAGTAAAACCATTTGCAAACTTTAAAGTATTATATTAATACTTATTTATTTTTAACTATTGTTATTTATTAAAACAGATGGGAAAAACTAGTGTTTAGAGAAGGTTGGTCAACTGAGGGATCAGAGTCCACCTAATGTTTCATCTGTAGCAGAACCAGGACTAAAAGTGAAAAAATGTGAAAAAAAATCGAATTTTTTTGTTACTTCTGATCTTCGTTATAACATTTTTTTTACCTCTCCTGATCCTTTTATATGGAATATGAAGTTATTTATTTTTATTGTATAAACTACTGACCAAAACACAACTTTTTCAGCTATACCCACAAGAAGAATAATGCTGGCATAACTTTTCATACTCTTTGTAGCCTTGTAAGGTTGTGATCTGCACTGATGGAAAAGGAGGACTTATGCCAATGGAATTATAGGAAAGTAGAAACAGGTTGATATAAAATCATATTTGTTGGGGAAAACATGAGAAAATTCATCAATTTCAGCATTTGTTATTAGAAACTGATAATTAAAATAGAATGCTATTTTTTCATAGACATAAATTTGAAATAGGCAGTAGTCTTAGTTATTGATAACAGGATTCAGGGTAATAACCTACAGTTATTTGAGGGTAGAATGGCATGTTTATAGTAATAAGTTTTGTCCCAGAGAAAGTAGTGATCACCAGTTAATTGTTTTACTGTATATTTTCATTAAAATATAAACTATGCTCCAGATAAAACTTTTGTCATGAAAACTTACATCATTTAAAATGTACCTTCTAGCATCTCTATCTTAGGTTTGTTCTTTTCTCTAATACAAGATCCAAATACACCATAAACAGACTATGAATTTTATGTAAGAGTTCATATTGATATATAAAATACTCATGAAGGGTTTATGAAATTTTTGAAAGAAATGCCTAATATATTAAAAAATTTTAAACCTATTTTCCCTTAAAATGTATAAATACATTTATTTAAAACATTCAGCCTACAATGCATACTGTTCTTCATATGTAAGCACAACTTACCTGACTCAGTGTCAACAAATACTATACTTTTGGATTTTTTGTTTTTTGGAATGGTGATGGGTTGTGCTGAGCTAGTCACACTTTGTTGCCCAGTCTCCCTTGTGAATAATGATATATATTTGTAAGACAGCTGGTTGAGCTTCGGAGTACAGTTTGTGGTCATAGGACAGTTTTTACTGTGCCAAGCTAAATAAACCATATGGGAATTGAACCTGTAACCCTGGCCTCATTAGCACTGTCTGCCTTCTGTAAACTTATGTTCTAAAATAATTAGATTAGGAATATGATTTCAAAGTAAAGAACCAAACACTACTATTCTGTCGTTAGAAGTTATAAGTAAGTGGAGGGGGTGAGAAGGTGCCATTCATATGGCCTAGTCCATTTAATTGAACAGGTATTCACTTTACCTTCTTATGTTTCATTCTTTGAATGCAATGTATATGGCAGTCTCTTCATTGTAAGTAAATTGTTTGGTTTTTTTTTTTGGTGGAGCCAAACATTTCCGTTTTTGCCCCCAAACTTATTAATTTGTTTGTTTTCAGCTTTCAGCAGTCACTTCCCTAAGTTCCAGATTTTCTCCCCCCGCATTCTGCGTTCTGACTCCAGAATTCTTTGTCTGGATGTGGATGGCATTTTGCATCAAGAGTTCTTTGGAAATGTCTTAGGTGCTTGGATTGCTGTGAAGGGCCAATTCTATCAGAAAGAGCCCTTGCACACGGTGGCTGTTACTGTGTATAATGTTCTCCTGGCTCTGCTCACTTCAGTTCATATAAGTCTTTCCAGATTTTTCTGAAGTCCACCTGTTGGCATTTCTTATGGCACAATAGTATTCCATTATATTTATATATCACAGCTTGTTCAGCCATTCCCCAATTGATGGGGATCCCCTTAATTTCCAGTTCTTGACTACCACAGAAAGAACTACTATAAATATTTTTGTACATATGGGTCCTTTTCCCATTTTTATGATCTCTTTGGGATACAGGCCTAGAAGTGGCATTGCTGGGTCAAAGGGTATGCATATTTTTATAGCCCTTTGAATATAGTTCCAAATTGCTCTCCAGAATGGTTGGATCAGCTCACAGTTCCGCAACGAATTAGTGTTCCAACTGTCCCACATCTTCTCCAACATTTATCATTTTCTTATTTTACCATGTTTGCCAATCTGATACGGGTGTTGTGGTACCTCAGAGTTGTTTTGATTTGCATTTCTCTAATCGCTGGTTATTTAGAGCATTTTTTTCTTATGACTACAGATAGCTTTAATTTTTTCTCCTGAAAATTGCCTATTCATATCCTTTGATCATTTATCAATTGGGAAATTACTTGTATTCTTATAAATTTGACTGAGTTCTCTATATATTTTAGAAATGAGTTGTCCAGTTTTTTTATTCTCATAATATTGAAGTATGTCAGATTCCATTATAATTAAAATTATCCCAGTAACCAACAAAATTATTCTAATGGAGTAGAATTTTTTTTGATAAAGACAGTAAAAACTAGTTTATTTGGTAACCAGAGTCTGATATTCTCAAGTATCCAAGTCCAAAGTAAAGGACAACAGTAAAATTGTGAAGTTTTAATTCAATTCAGCCATATTTACACAGTAACCACACCTGGAAGTCACTGGACTAGATGCTACAGATAAATAAAAAAAGATGGTCAATCTCCACCTTCAGAAAACAGGTAGTCCAATAGGTGTGACAAGACATAAAGTATTCTATCAGGTGGAATATGGTAAAAGCCAAGGGCAGGATCTAGATAAAGTGCTAAAAATCTGTGAAGGTCACCTGAGAAGACTCATTGGGGAAGTTAGCACCTAACCTGGGATTTAAAGAGAAATCAGTTAAAAAGGAATTGTTATTGATCTCTCCCTATGTGTTTGTCACTATGCCAGGATCTGAGAGCATAGATTAAAAAGTGACATTCCATACTTTGAAGAAACTTAGTTTTGTTGTAGAGAATATACTATATAAACTGGAGTTACTGTGAGATATTTACTAGATAAGTGGGTGTGGATTGGAGAAGGCCCTAATGATTGGGGAAATCAAGAAGGGTCTTTTGAAAGATGGATCCCATGAGATTAATCTTGAAGAAACATAAGGGTTACACGAGGTTAGGAGAGAGAACCTTCTATTCATCAATACCTAGGCAAGGTTGGTAAAGTGCGGAGTGTGTGAAAAGGAATAATATATAATCATGGCAGAAAACAAGTACAGAGCCAATTGTAAAGGGGCTTAAATGCCCAGCATTGGATTTCATATTTTCCTAAAGGCCACAGAGAGCTAACTACCAAAGCTTCTTTAGCAGCAAAGTGACACTGTCAGACCAACACTCTCAAAATATTAATTTGGCAGCCATTTGGAGAATGGATTATAGTGAGAGAATTGTTGATATGAAATATATTTGTGGTGATGGGATGAACTTTTATTATAGTGCCTACTATGTACCAGGTACTGTGTTTAGAGCTTTATAAATATTATCTAGTTTGAGAGATTATTAGTATACCACTGCAGAAATTCAAGTGAGAGTTGATAAAAGCCTGAACTAGGATAGTTATGGCGTGAGTAGAGAGGGAGTTAAAAAGTGAAATAGCAACTAATAGAAATGAGGTGGTATCCTTGACAAAATTAAGTAAGTGAGAATGCAAGAGAAAAAACATTGATTTCTGTTTCAGATATATTGAGATGCCTGTGGGACATCCAGAGGACAGCTGAGTACTGGATACATAGGTTTATCTGCATTAGAAGTGAGAGTTAAAAGATTTCAAGTGGCAGAGAGGATGGGAGGTCTAGCTAGGTATGAGATATGGTCTGTGCGAATGAGATGTGTAAGAGAATGAGATGTAATAACAGCCAAGGTTTGAGGGAAATATAGAATATAAAATAGGTTTCATCCTGATTGTGGAGAACCTTAAGTACCAGGCTAAAGCTTTCATTCTGTTGGCATTGAGAGGTCACTAAAGGATTGAGTGAATGACAGAAGATTATTTTGGCATCTGAGTGAAGGATGGATTGAAGAAAGAAGAAATTCAAGGCAGTGAAATGAGTTAAGAAGATATTAAATTAACCTAGATAAATGAGAGTTTGAACTAAGTCAATAGTAGTATGAGTAGAAATAGATAAAGTAAAACTGTGGTCATAGAACTGACAAGAGTTGGGATTTGATTGGATGGAAGTAGTGCAGTAAAGGAAATTGGGTGACTCCTAAGATTTTAATACTTTTGTCATCAGCAGAAATAAGGAAGCTGGAACAAATGGACTGTGTGATGGGCTGAATTTTAAATGTGAATTTGAGATGCCTATTGTGAATTTGGACATTTAATTTATGCTTATTTAAAATTACTGTGCAGGAGTTCCTCTTTGGGGAAACTAAATATTGTAATGTTGTAAGAAGAAAATCAATGAAACACGTGAGAAATGTTGAGCACATCATAAAACCATGATTTAATCTGCTTCATACAATTATACAAATGATTGGCTCATAGTAAGTGCTTAACAAATTACTGTTGACTGAAATGACTAGACAAAATTAAAATATAAGCAAAATGTTTAGTGTGTGTTCAGTGTGAGCATACCACAGTTAGGTTCACTGTGAACAGACCACAATATTTAACCCTCTCTATACTGTTTCAAATTTGAGCCATGTTTCCTGTATTTTCCTCTCTTTCCAAACTCTTTTCCTGTCTCCCATCCGCCACAGGAAAGTGATGGTCCGGCCCTTTTTAGTGACCTCTCTCAAACCTGGCAATACAAGATTCTGTTCATCTCTTCTGTAGTAACCGGGGAATCCTTCTGACTTTGTAATTCACTATTGAGAAAGCCCAAACTACCAACTAATAATAGCAGCTTACAATTATGTAGAACTTTAAGGTTTTCAGAGCACTTTTTATCTACTCTCCCTGTGATTCTTACAACAATTTTGTGAACTAGATGATAAAAAGTGAGGAAAACACAGCTCAGTGTTTTCACAACCCTTTTTAAGGAGTTGTATACTTAGACCTCTTTTCAAAACACCCATATTGTCCTCCCTAGACCTAATGTACAAATTATCTCCTTCACACAATTATGCCATAATGTTACACTTCATATAATCTCAATCTTGTTTTGTTCTTACAGTTCTTCTTTACGAAGTGTTTCTACTACATCATCAAGACCTTCTAAAATTTGTTTGGTGTGTGGGGATGAAGCTTCGGGATGTCATTATGGAGTGGTGACTTGTGGTAGCTGCAAAGTTTTCTTCAAAAGAGCAGTGGAAGGTAAATGTTCCTGTGGGTGTTCCTTTCTACTATTTTTTCTCTTTTATAGAATATTTGTACAGAAAATTCTTTAGCATTATTGAAAAGCCTTTAGCATATTTTGTTTTGTCAGCAATGAATAGTAATAGTTCTTATCTGAAATACACCTGGAGGTTTCCTATTAAACAATTCTTATATAAAGGACAAACTTTTGAACTGTTAACTTTGATCAGCCAGTCAAAAGTATTTCTTCTGGTTCTCTCAGGCCATGTGAAAAATTTGAGAAATGCATTTCACTTCAAGTACATCTTGAGTGAATGGGATATTATTTGAATATGACCATGCCAATAATTACATTCTCATAGTGTTTTAAAGCCGCTCTTTCTGTACTACATGTATTTTAAAAGTCAGAACTTACTGCATTTAATCAACAAACATACCCTCTAGAATGTGACTACCACTCTACTGAAAGAAGGGGGAGATCATCAGAAGGAGAGTGAAGGTGGAGGAGACTTTATTAAGTTTTTTAGAGGCAAATGAAAATGGATAAAAGCCCATATTTCATATAAAGTAGTTTGATAAGTTGCAGAATCCAATTGCATGTTTGGTTGATCATAAATATTTCTTTTTTTCTTGGTTTTCTACTTGTTTCTTCGAGGGATGCCTCAGGTAAAATGCCTGGTAAGAATAACTGATAGGTTAGTATTGAAAATTATCTTAGATCCTGGATTTAGAACAAGAGGAAATCAGATATAGAATTGTTACTGGATGGGACCTGAAAGGTGGTCTAATCCAACTCCCTCATTTTGCAGAGGAAGAAACTAAGCTCCAAAAAAATTAGTAAGTCAATCATGGTCATGCAGCAAGTGGTAGGGCTGGGCTTCAAATGAAGTTCCTTCTGAATCCAAAATGGCACTCTTCACGTTACTGAGATGTCTCCATTTTATCAAGGAGAAATAATATTCTTAAAACTCTGTTTGTGTATCCTGATTTTCTCATTTCCAAGTCATGGGTGTTACCTGATAATTCGCACAAGATTGATGACTGATCTTTAATAAAAGAATGATCAAATAATGTTTCTAACTATTGATGAAAACATATATTATGATTAATAGAAGCATGACTGTGTGGAATATAGCATAAACAACAGATGTGGTCCACATGTTGCTTTTGCTTAAATGCCATTTTTCTCTTTCTATTCTAATGTTTGTTACAAGAGCTTTTTGGAGAGAAGGAAGATGTTTGGAAATAAATATGATATAAAAAGAAAAATCAACTAATTTTTTAAAAAACTTATTACTCTAGAAAAGTATTATTTCCTAAAATACTTATAGATAAAATGAAATACAGAGAGATTAAATGACTTCCCCCAGGCCACAAGGCAAATATGTGTTCATGATGTAATCAGAACCCAGCTTGTTTAATGTCCCCTTTATAGCCAAATCCTGGGCTAAGTTAAATATGAAATTCACTTTGATCACCTTGAATGAATGGTATTGGATAAATATAAAATTCTGTTTTATAGTACAGTTTTCAACACTTGTACTCAGTCTGTATATGTCTTTCAGATACAACCACCACTAGAAATAAAAGTTCCAATAGGGAGACAGATGAGAGTCCAATATGATTTAAAGTCACATGAATTTGCTTACATGACATGGGCCTGAAAGGCTATAGTATCCAAATCCCAGTAAGGTGTCATGTTTCCATGTCAGTTTCCATGCTTAGATACTTCCTTCTGAGACTGAGTGGAAGAAATTTACAAAGCTCTGACATGAAATCACTATTTCTTTATCAAGATATGTAATTAATCCAAGGACTTTCTCAGATATGTGTTTAGTTGCAGAGTTTTAAGAGTCATGTATTAGTCAAGGCTACCCTTTCTCTAGATTTGAATTTTTCCATAACACCACCTCAGTTGTTTATTGATCAACTTCATTTATAGAATTAGAAGATTTATTCCACAATAGTCTAATTTTTTAAATGTAACCCTAGAATTTTTTAGTAGATAAGAGGACATGACTAACATGTCTGTAATGAGATGAGATGGTTATTCTGTGGACCATGATGCATCCAGAGAGAAGCCTTTCCTGTTTGAGTCTGATACATGCTATTCCTCTATAAGTAGTGTGGTCACACAGGTGTCAGAGTTTGAAGATACAAAAATTATTCTGCAAAATGGAGAAACTAAATTTTGAAATCATATTAAGACATCCATTTTTAAAAACTCAGAATGGTACTGCGTGATGATAAAGAATATATAGGTACCTGCTCATGAGATCATCATTAAGGCATAAGTTTTCAGAGCTTAAAGGGTTAAGTTTCATCAGTCTAATAGAAATTTCTTATTAAATGCCTTATTTAGCATCGTAGTTGCAGCCTCACAACTTGAACCCAGGTCTAATTAATAAAAACCACATGGAAAACAAATAGAATAAATTTCTGTTTTACAAAATAAATAAAATTAGGGAAATGATTTCATGAATTTTGAGTCATTATGACTCACCAGTCTGCCAGACTCAAATTCTATAGACATTTATTAAATATTTATCAGCCAATCAATAGGAATTGATTGAGTTCTTTCTATATGGCATGTACTGTGTTAGGCACTGGTGATACCAAAGATGAAAATGACCTCATTCCCTGCTTGTGAAGAATTTACATTCCCTTAAGGAGGGTAACGCATACATATATAACTGTATGTATAGAATAAATATGCAACACATAAATGTACTTTTATATTCACATAGATGTAAACATATGTATAGACATTCAAAATAAATACAAGATAGCTTAGGGGAAGGAAGTTGCTGTTGGTTGGAAAGGTCAAGAAAAGTTTTGTGGAGAAGACCATTGTCTTTTAGCTCAGGCTTGAAGGGTGTCTGGGATTTGGGCAAGTAGAGGTGAGCAAGGAGCACTTTTCGTGGGGAAGGACAGTTCCTGGAAAAACATGGAAATATTTAAGAGCTTCATGTGTAAGGAATGAAGCCGGAAAAGTAGATTGAGGCCAAATTGTAAAAAACTGAACCTTATTCTAAGAGTATACATTATATCTATATATATCTCAATTCTGGTAGGCCAAATAGCCTCTTTCGGATTCAAGGACATTCAGCAGGAATTAATACATTTAAACTACAAGTATTGTTATTTTCACTGTCCCTTCTATTATGACCAGATGAAGTAAAGATTGGTTTGGGTTTGCAGTTTGCACTTGAAACATCTGTGATACATTCTGGTGTGTTTTTTTGTACCAGAAGTTTTTCTACAGTGAATCTGATATTTTCTAATTACTCACTTCTTTGATAGCTTAAGTAGCCACCTTTTCAATAGTTAGAATCTCTGTATAGTTTTTATCTCTGTGTTAGAAAATCACTTTCAAGTTAATGAGATTTTGAGACTTCTCCAGCAGCCTGACACTTCATCACTTGGTACCACGCCTTTCATATGGTCAGTTTTTTCAGTTTTGGAAGTAATAGTAGAACTTTTTTTCTCCATTAGTTCATTCTTCTTCAGTTGGGTCATTAATTCCTTAAGAGGATTAATTATATCTAAAATTTTATTGTTTATTCTGATAAGCTTTTTTTTAGTTTTAAATTAGTATTCCTTGTAATTTCATAGGTTATTGATAATATGATTTAAGGTTTACAGCCTCACATTTTATCCTGTTTACTTTTATTCTCTTTTTTAGACCATTTATTCTTCTTTCTGTAACTCCAAAGTATATAAATTGTGCATGATGCATTTAGGCATTGAAATAGAGCCTAGTTATTTAAGTGGTCCAGAGCAACACATCTTTTAAGAAGTTTGTGTCCTTGGATGGATTTTCATCATATAAAATTGGTATTCCAACCATAATCATTAATTATCTAGAATCCCCAAGACTCATTTAATTTTTTCCTTAACTAAGACATCAGTCACTTTCCTGCCTTAATAAGTACATTGATCATAAAGTCTCTCACAGTGCCTCATGGTTAACATTCTGACCATCAATTATGATTTTATTGCTTTGTATATGTGAAAGGTATAGGAAATTAGCCTGAATGGATAGTGACATCAGGCAAGTTGTTATTTTTATATGTCACTTCTGAGAGCCAACACCAAATTCAAATATATGTATATGTATCCAGCGCCAATTAGCGCAGAGCACTAATTCTCCATCTCCATTTGCCTGCTGGACACATGTACCTCAGTGCCCCTATCCATACTACTAATTCGGCATATCTGAAACAAAACTCTTCCTCTTTTTCTTTGCTCTGCACCATCTCCAAGCTTCTCATTTCTGTTGATGATATCTTCATTCCCAGTGACCCAGGATTAAAAACCTTGAGGGAGTATGGTACAAAGAGCACTGAACTTGGATTTTAAAGAGAGAGAGATGAAACCTGAGTTCTGCCACTCATTATCTATGACACTTTGATGATTTTTCATCTCTAAGACTTAGTTTTCTTCCCATGAAAAATGAGGAAATTGGATTTGATTATCTGTCACATGAACTCTAACATTATATCATTTTTAACTCTTTCTTCCCCCTCACTTCCCATACTTCATCAGTTGCCAGTGTCTTTCACATATATTCCTTCATTTTCACTCATATTCCTACATGCTAATTCATAGTGATTCACATATTATAGCCCTCATTAAACTACAAACTTCTTCAGAGCAGGGGCTGTCTTTTACCTTCTTTATGTGCCCAGCTCTTATCACAGTACCTAGCACATGGTAGGTGCTTAATAAGTGTTTATTGACTCACTGACTCTCACTGGGATGAGTTGTAACTTGTTTTCCTGCCTCCAGCCCTTTACCTATTTAATTCATCCTTCACAAAAATGTCCAAAAAAATCTTCCTAATGCACAGGTCTAATTCTGGAACTCCCTTGCTCAAATACCTTTAATGACTACCTGTTACTTGTATAATATAATATACATCCCTAATCCTTGATTTAGTGCCTTTCTGAGCCTGGGTCCATCTTATCTTTCACATTATACCATACTTCAATCTATATTCCAACCAAATTGAACTTTTAGCTGTTCCTTTGTCACTTTCTTGCATTGGCACAAGCTGTTTCTTGGATACACACCCCTTCCTTTTTTCTACCTATTGAAATCCTTCTTTTCTTTTAAGAAACCATATCCTCCATGACTCCTTCTCTAATTCTTCTTTAACTGGAAGCAGTCTCTCCCTTCATACATTTTTCTGGAGCAGTTTGCTATTCTCTCTTCCCTATCACATTTTTACCTTCAATTTATTTGTGCATACATACCCAGTTTGCCTTCCCCACAAATGAGTCTAACCTCTTTGAGAGAACGTGCCATTTCATTTTTCATTTTTGTGTTGCTAATGACCAGCATGGTGATAGTGCTTTACATGTCTTAAGCACATAATACTTTAAATATTTTAGTTAAGGAATTTATATATGCTTATTTTCTTGTAATCTGATTCTTCCTCCTCAAAGCTAAGGATTATTTCTAGATTATCATAATCTAGTTTATTGTGATATTTCATTAACATTGTGATGTTACTGAGCTTTATTTTGCACCAATCAGGAAAAGTGTCATGTAAATAGTGCTTAGAATCTTAGATTTAGAGCTTGAAAGGATCAGAAATAACTTCTAATCCAGTCCTTCATTTTTGCTGGTAAGAAAACTGAGAACTATAAAGATTATCCAGTATCATATAGGCAATGATTGGCAGAACATTTGAAACCAAGTCCTCTGATTCCATACCTAGGACTTCAAGAAATACTTAAGTATTCCACTAGTCAAATGGATCAATGATCTTGTGGAGTCAGAAGTTCCCTTTAATAAAGCAGATCACACCCCATCCTGTGCCATTTTTTATCTGTGTCCTCTTATGAGTTCACCACCAGGCATCCTCTCAGCATGCTGAATGCTTCTCCCTTGTTTTCTCCAGACATCAAGAAATATTTGTTGATTATAATTGTCCAGGGATTTGCCTGATTTTTGGAGTCAAGTTAATTTTTCTATTGTGAAATATAAAGCAAGTTTGGGGAACACTTTGGAATGAGAAAGTATTTGCTTAAAGTAAATTACTGTTTCCTGAAGAGCCTCTCCATAGCTTAAAACTCTCAATTAATGTACACTTACTGTGGGAAGCATTGCTTGAAATTTAGTAGAGATGTACCAACAAAACAATTAAGTTATTTACAAGGTTGTTTCCTACTTATGAGAATATTTTTCCCAACTACTTCAGCTTAATATTATCTTTCATGATATTATATGTAATATAAATAAAAACCCTTTTTTAGCTAACAAAATTTTTATAAACAAAAGATTTGAAGCCAAAAGTCTTGGAATCAAATATTATCTCTGCTATTTATTCTTGCAGGACCATCTGAGTCTCCTTACCTCTCTAAACTTATGCCCTCATATGTAAAAATGAAGGGAATGGTTGGACTCAATGACTGTAATGGGCCTTTGTAGCTTAATCCTATTTGTCTTGACTTTATAAAGACTTCCAAATTCATTCTATATGCAGCAACCATATACGTAGAAAGCATATACAGTGTAAATGGGAGATAGTCACAGAGGAAAGGTTAACAGTCGTTAGGAGTAGTTCTTAAGGCAAGGACTGGGGACAGCCAGTGAAAAGACACCAAGTCAGAAGATGGAGTGACTTAAATGACATCACTGTGCTAGAGTCAAGTCAACTATGACTGATAAGACTGTGTGAACATTTAGGCTGGATTCCCGTGTTTCTTTTGGGCTACTTCAATCCTGCTTTGCTGATAGAGTATGGAACCTTCTCTGATGAGGGCACACAGTGCTGAGCAGTTCTATCCCAGTGTCTTCCATGTCTAACAATCACTTTCAGAGTTCTTAAGAGAGACTTTGAGAGTGTCCTCGTATCACTTCTTCTGACTACCATGTGAGTGCTTGCCCCTGTGTGAGTTCTCCATAAAATAGACTTTTTGGCAAGTGTACATTTTACATTCAAACAAGGTAGGCAGCCCACTGGAGTTGGATAAGTGTAAAATATAAGACTGGAAAGGTTAACAGTGGCCAGCTTGTGAAGGACTTTAAAAGCCAAATAGAAGATTTTATATTTTATTATAGAAGGAATGGAGTTGGTGGCGGGGATGGCAGGTAATGGAGTTTGTTGAATTAGGGTGGTGATGTAGTCAGGTCTGCACTTGAAGAAGATCAGCCAAGTGGAAAATGGACTGGAGTGGGGAAAGATTTTCAACACGGAGACCGACCAACAGGCTCTTTCAGTAGTCAAGGCATAAGGTGATTAGGGCTTGTACATGGTTGACCAATTTGTAATTAGAACAAAAGGAAATATTATGAGAGATGTTGTGAAAGTAGCCATGACAACTCTGGGTAACAAACTGGATAGGTGGGTTGAATAAAATTGAGGAGTCAAGGATTGGTTTGAGAACTTGAAGAAATCAGAGTCCTTGAAGAAATGATGTCCTTAATAATATTAGGAAAGTTAAAAAACAGAGTGTTAAGAAGAGGCGAGAAGAAGATGAGTTCCATTTCAGGCTTTCATTTTGAAATGGCTACAGGACATCCAGTTGGAGATGTCCAGTGAGCATGACAAGAGATGAAGAGAGGGGTTGGAGCAATAGATCTCTGAGTCTTCCCCATAAAAATCACAGTTGACGCCAAGGGAGATGATGCGTTCTCAAAGCAGGGTATAAAAGGGCAATGGATGGTCCAATGGAGAAATACTCTGATGAGTGAGTGTGAAGTAGAGGAAGATCTTATAAAAGAGACTGTGAAAAAGAGTGGTCAGACAAGTGGAAGGAGAACCAGGAGAAAGCAATATAAGAGAGAGAAGTAAAGAAGAGGAGAAAGAGAGTGGTCTGTGGAGTTCAAGGCTTGCATAGAGATCAAGAAGAATGAGGACTGAGCAAAGGTCCTTCAATTTGATGATTAGGAGATCACTGGTAACTTTAGAGAGAGAAGCTTCATTCACTTGAATGATGAAGTTTGGAAGCTTTCTCAAGTTTAATCATGTGAAGGAAGAAAGATTTAGAATGATAGCTAGTGGCAATGGTTGGATCAAGTGAGAATATTTGAAAGATAGGAATAACATTATTAGCATGTTTGTAGACAGCCAATAGAAAGGGAAATTTTGAACATGAGAGGAGTGAGATAGAGGGACAAGTATGTCTGAGAAGATAGATGAAGGTTGTCTCGGTAATGAAAAAGACCACCTTTTCTTGTGACACAAGGGTAAACGAAGTGGGAACACAGGTTGGGACATCCAGGTGACATAAGATGCAGAGCAGGAGAGAAGAAGGTTCTCTAATGTAATGGTCACAATTTTTTTATTAAATGTGAAGCCATGCCCTTTGCTGAGGAGAAGTGTGCTTGGAAAGCTCAAAGAAGGTTGAAATGCTTTGATTAGTAACTTTGGTGAGACGGATAGTGAATTATTAGGGGGACAGTGTAAAAGGATTGTCTTGATGCAGTTAAGATCCATTGAAAATGATGTAACAACAATTTGTAGCTGACCCCCCAGTCCTTGTGATTTTGGTGATTTACTCCTTGAGGGAAAGTCTGGTTGTACATAAGACTGAATAGTACTCATTCTGGTTATAGCAACAGTGGGTGTTGAAAAGAGAACTTTGGATGGGTAAAGAGGATCCAGATTATGAGAGGCCTTGAATGTTTGAATGAAAAGTTTTCAGTTTATTCTTTAGAAAGAAAGGAGTCTTTGTAGAAACCTAAGGGAGTGATATAAAGAAAGTAATATTTTAGGAAAATGAATCTGGAACAGGTAGGTAGATGGTACTGCAGTGGATAGAGTGCTGGGCCTGGAATCAGGAATACTCATCTTCCCGAGTTCAAATCTGGCCTCAAACACTTACCAACTGTGTGACCTTGGGCAAGTTACTTCACCCTGTTTGCCTCAGTTTCCTAATCTGTCAAATGAGCTGGAGAAGGAAATGGAAAACCACTCCAGAATATTTGTGAAGAAGACCCCAGATGGGGTGATGAAGAAGTAGATGTGACTGAAAAGGGACTGAATGGACAATCTGGAACAACTTGTTGGGTTGAATTAGAAAAATACAAATCAACAAAAGTGGGAAGACCAAGGTGACAGCTGTCGCAGCATCCTAATGTGAAATGAGTGCCTGAACTAGGATGGATGATGGTAGTGGAAATGGACAAGAAAAGACTGATCCTGAAAGGAGAACTAACAGAATATGATGACATGGAGTATGTAAGGAATGAAGAAAGTTGTCAGTTTTGGTCATATATTTGAAGTGTTGGCCACAAATCCAGAAAGAATATCCTAAAGACAAGGTTTCATGCTACACAAGGGCTGTAGCAGGAGAGTGCAAGAAAACCATTGTCATACTACATGTTCAGAAACAGTCTGAGGGCTGTGAAATCAGATGCTGGAACAGGAATTCCTTACGTGGAAATATTTCCTTTAAGAGTTAGAAGAGTGATTTAGCACAGTTGGGGATTGCATTAATTAAAAGTAATAAAGTTTTACAGTAGTTTAGTCTTAGTTGGAGGTAGAATGCTTTCTGTTACTGCTATAGCTATCTGGGAATTACATTCTAAGTAGCAAGCATAAGACAATTGAAAGATTGGGGGAAAGCATCAGGTGATAGAACAGGCCCCTTCCGCAGCTTTTATTGAGAAGCCTCTCTGATGGTAGCTCTTTGTTTGAGGAGTACTGAACAATTTTATCAGCTTGTAACTCCATAGGGAGCCATAAGATGAAACTGTTAATGATTGGAAAAGCCGAAAAGCATTAATGTTTTAACAAGAAGCAAATAAAAAACCTGCCAGTGTTCCAAGCCAAAGAAATTCCTGCATACTATTAGCTGTTTCTCTTTTACAAGAAGGCATTTCTAATGAATTTTTTTTTCTTTATTTCAAAGCTTAGACTCCATGTTCAGCTCTCATACCTGAGGGAGTGCTGTAATTGAGGGGGAGAGGGAATCTAATATGCTTTTTTTTTTTTTACACATCCCTGGAAATATGATGTCTCTTAGGAAAAAAAGACATTTGTATGGTGTACTTCTAAATTTAATTAGAGTTCCTCTCCTGCCATCACATTTCATGTAAGATTATTGCTATTTAGTGACCAAGGGTGGAAAAAAAAAGCAAGGAACTCCTTTGGATCCATTCAGTGCTGAAATTTTCTAGTGTAACTTAGAATTGTAAAAGGTACTCACAATTTCTCTATTCCATCCTCAATCCCAAAACCAGGGGCCCAATAGAGATCTAAAGAGCAGTAGTAGACTCACTTGAATTCAACTATCAATTCTCACATAGCAATGTTTCCATTTTGCTGGGAGGCTATCCCTAATGAAAAAATCTTTAATATACACTTCTGTTTGGAAACTATTGGCCACAAATTGCAGTCAACAGAGACATCAACTTTTGAACTTATGTACCTCAGAGAGTGAAGACAAATGAGAAATGTGAGAAATGTTCTGCTTACAGATGTAAGGTAAAAAAATCTTCTTAAAACACTTGCATAATAATGAAGTGCCTAACGCAGAATTTTATGAACAATGTTTTTATTTTATTTTTTTCTCAGTTCCATGTAAATACAATTTTAACGTTTGATTTTTCTAATTTTTCAAAATTTTCCAAATTCTCTCTTTCCCTATCCTTCCCCTCCTTGAAAAGACAAGCACTTTGACATAGATGTGAACCATATTTCCATGTAAGCCATGTTGCAGAAGAGAAAGACAAAAAAGAAAAGCCAACAAAAATAAAGACCATTTTAAAAGTATGCTTTGATCTTCATTCAGACTTCGTAAGTTTTCTCTGGAGATGGAGAGCACTTTTCATCATAAGTTCTTCAGAATTATCTTCAATCATTGCATTGCTTAAAAGAGCTAAATCATTCACAGTTGATCATCATAAAGTATTGCTGTTACTATGTACAATGACCTTTGTTCACTTCACTTTGCATCATTCCACATTATTTTTCCAAATTGTATGTAAAAACAATTTTTGATATTCATTTTTTTTACTTCCACATTCTCTCCCTCCCTCCATGAGGCCATTAGCAATTTTATATAGGCTATAAATGTGCAATCATGCAAAAGATACTTCCATATTAATTTTGTTGTGAAAGAAAATGAAGACCAAAAAGAAAGCCTGCTAGAAATGGAGAAAGTGACAAATACTATGCTTCAATCTTCATTCAGGTGCCATCAGTTCTTTCTCTGGAGGTGGATAGCATTTTTCATCATGAGTCCTTTGTCTTGCATCATTGTATTGCTGAGAATAGCTAAGTCATTCGCAGTGAATCATTGTACAATATTACTGTTACTGTTTACAATTTTCTCCTGGTTTCTCTGCACTTTGTATCAGTTGATGTCTTTCCAGGTTTTTCTGAAATCATCCTGCTTATCATTTCTTAGAGCATGGTAATATTCCATTACAATTATATGCCACAATTTGTTCAGCCATTCCCCAGTTGATGGGCATCCCCTCAGTTTCCAGTTCTTGCCCACCACAAAAAGAGCTACTATACATATTTTTATACATATAGGACCTTTTTCTTTTTCTTTGACCTCTTTGGGATACAGACCTAGTGGTTGTGTTGCTGGATGAAAGGGCACTGTTCCGTATTGCTATCCGGAATGGATGGATCAGTTCCAAGTTCACCATAAGTACATTAGTGTTCCAATTTATCCACAACTTCTCCAGCATTTGTCATTTTCCTTTTTGGTCATATTAGCCAGTCTGATAGGTGTGAGGTGGTACCTTAGGCTTGTTTTAATGTATGTTTCTCTAATCAGTAATTATTTAGAGCATTTTTTCACATTACTATAGATAGATTTATTTCTCCTTAAAACTGTATATTCGTATCCTTTGACCACTTATCAGTTGGGGAATGGTTCATATTCTTATACATTTGTTGCAGGTCTCTATCTATTTGAGAAATATCAGTTGGGGAATGGCTCATATTCTTATACATTTGATGCAGGTCTCTATTTGAGAAATGAAGCCTTTATCAGAGAAACTTTTCCTGTTTTTCTTCTAATCTTGGCTAATTCACTTTTGTTGGTACAAAACCTTTCTAATTAAAAGTATTCAAAATTATTCATTTTACATCTCATAATGTTATCTCCTGTTTGGTCATAAATTCTTCCCTTAGCCATAGATTTCAAAGGTAAACTGTTCCAATCTCCCCTGATTTGCTTATGATATCACCCTTTATGTCTAAATCATGTTCCATTTTGACATGATCTTGATACATGGTATGAGATGAGGGTCTTTGCTTAGTTTCTACCAAACTGTTTCCATTTTTCCCAGCCAGTGTTTTGTCAAATAATGAATTCTTTTCCCCAAAGTTTGGATCTTTGGTTTTGTCAAACATTAGATTACAGTGGTCATTTACTATTGTGTATTGTGTACCTAATCTATCCCACTAGTCTGCCGCTCTGTTTCTTAGCTAGTACAATACTGTTTTCATGATTATCACTATATATAATATAGTTTGAGATCTGGTCCAGCTAGGTTACCTTCCTTTGTATTTTTTTTTATTGATTCCCTTAAAATTCCTGAACTTTTCTTCTTTTAGATGATTTTTAATGATTTTTTTTAGCTCTATAAAATAATTTTGGGCAGTTTGATATGGTACTGAATAGATAAATTAATTTAGGTGAAATTGTAGTTTTTATTATATTGGCTCAGCCTACTCATCAGTAATTAATATTTCTCCACTTATTTAGCTCTGACTTTATTTGTGTGAAAAGTGTCTTGTAATTGTATTCATATAATGTCTGTGTTTGGGCATTTAGACCTCGCAAGTATTTTATATTGTCTGCAGTCATTTTAAATTGCATTTCTCTTTCTGTCTCTTCCTGCTGGACATTGTTCATAGTATATAGAAATGCTGATGATTTATGTGGGTTTATTTTATATCCTGCAACTTTGCTGAAGTTCTTAATTATTTCAAATAGCTTTTTAGTTGATTCTCCAGGATGCTTTAAATATGCTGTCAGATCTTCCGCAAAGAGTGATAGAATTGTTTCCTCACTGCCTATTCTAATGCCTTCAAATTCTTTTTCTTCCCTTATTGTTATACCTAGCATTTCTAGTGCAATATTAAATAATAGTGGTGATAATGGACATCCTTGCTTCACCTGTGATCTTACTGAGAAGGCTTCTAACTTATTCTCATTACAGATAATGCTTGCTGATGGTTTTAGATAGATGCTACTTATTTTAAGGAAAGCTCCATCTGTTTCTAGACTTTCTGGAATTTTTAATAGGAATGAGTTGTATTTTTCAAAAGCTTTTCCTGTACCTATTGAGGTAATCATATGATTTTTGTCATTTTTTATATTGACATTATCTTAAAGCAGATTTTAAGAAATATTTTATGAAATTTGTTTTATCAAATTATTTTATATAAAAGATCTTTGTCTTATAATCATATGTATTTGGGAAATCAGATGTGCCCTGCATAGTCCTGGATATAAGATAGAATAAATGCATGTTGAATTTAATTGAAATGACATATTTTGAGACAGGCCAAAAATCTCCTCCTCCTACTCATATATACTAGTAATATCTTCTTGCATTTCTTCTGCCAGTTTGGAATCAGAGGAAAGAGAAGAAAACTCATCATCATCAGAATTGAGTTTTAAATGGCTAGAGAGCTAGACTGTCTATTTAGCCTCTGTTTGCAAGATATTAGACTATTTTAAGTTCTAAGCTAAATGTCTAGGTGTTGTGCCTGAGGTTTGAATTCACAACTCATTTTTTGCATTAGGAGAAGGATAAGTAATTTGGTCAGTAGATCTCATTTCTTAATAGAATATGGATATTGAGATGGTAAGATTTAGATATAGAAGTATCTTAGATTATTTTTTCCAATATAATCATCTTATAAATGATACAACTAAAGCCCAGAGAGATGATACATTGTCAAGGAACACACAGGTCATAAATAGCAGTATCATAATTAAAGTTTGTATTTAATTTAGTAGAAAAATGGTATGATTATTGGTATCTTCTTGGCTAAAGGTTTTCTCTGATGTTTCCTTATGAGATAGAAATAGACCAACCTCTAATAGGATTACACGTTTATAGTTCAAAAGGATCTCAGAAGTGATCTAGTTCATTTTCTTTATTTTTAAGCCCCACATTTTATAGATAGGATGCTATTGATAGATAGATAGACAGATAGACAGATAGATAGATAGATAGATAGATAGATAGATAGATAGATAGATAGATAGATAAGAAGCTCTGATTCTCAGAGAAGTAAGTGCACCAAGATCACAAAGGTAGTGATTGCAGGATACAGGATTTTAACTCAAGTTCTTTGACTCCATATTTGCTCTTCTTTTGACTGCTACAAATTCTTGGACCAAGGGCAGCTGTGTGGTGCAGTGGATAGAGTGCTGAGTCTGTAGTTAGGATGACTTATCTTCTTGAGTTCAAATCTGGCCTCAGACTTACTAGTTGTGTGAACCTGGGCAAATCACTTTAACTTTTTTGATTCAGTTTCTTCATCTGTAAAATGAACTAGATAAGGAAATGGCAGACCACTCTAATATCTTTGCCAGGAAAACTTCAAGTGGAGTAGTTGAACATTACTAAAATGACTGAAGAACAGTTGTTAGACGAAAGAAGTTAAAAATTCCAGGATGTGAGTAATGGTAACTTTCCTGGAATTTAACCTCTTTGGTACAGTGATTAGGTGGATTCATTCTTCTTGTCTCTTTGAGGCTCAAAAATAATAGGAAGCAGCTCTTTGGATTTAAGTACCAGTTCTGAATCAAAACTACCAATGTAGAGAATTAAGGGGGAGGGGGGGAGAGAGAGAAAGAGAGAGGGGGGAGGGAGAGAAGAGAGTGAAAGAGTGAAGGAGAGAGAGAGAAAGAGAAAGAAAAGAGAGAGTGAGGAAGAGAAAGAGAAAAAAGAGAGTGAGGGAGAAAAAGAGGGAAAGAGAGAGAGTGAGGGAGAGAGAGCGTGCACATTTTCTCATTCTTCTATAGCTACCCTTAAACATCAGAAGGAAGATAACTACTCTCTGTTGTGCTAGGTTGTCAAGATGATGCGACATTTTCCCTTTCTTTTTTTTTCCTTTCTGTAGAAGCACTTCATCTGCACACTAATGCCTAATTAAGTCATGGTCGTTTGCCTTTCACTTTTCTTGCCCTATAGTATCTTCTCATTTTCAGTCATAAATTACTGAGATGACATAAGTGCTGATAAATATGACCAGAAGTTATGTAAAAGTAGAAGTCACAGTAAAAACAAGATTATAGCTAATAGTAAGGAGGACTAAATTCAATTTCTAGGATAATAGATTTAGATTAGGAAGACCCTCAAAGGTCATCTATTCCAAACTGCTTATTTAATAGATGAGAAAACAGAGGCCCAGAGATGGTAATAGAGCTAAGTAGCAGAAAATGGGCACAGGTCCTTGTCTTCTGTCTCTCACTTACAGAACCTTGGCAAACACTTACCCTCTCTGGGGCTCAGTTTCCTCATCCGTAGAAGGAAAGCCTTGGACTAAATTCCTCTTAAGTTCTTTTTGGGTTCTGAATTTATGATCTTAGAATCTTGTGAACTGAGTTAAGAAGAAATAATAAGCTAATATTATTGTTAATAACATTAATAGAACTTTAAGGTTTATTAAGCTATATATATTATCTCATATGTACCTCACAACAATCCTGAGAGATAACTGCCCTCATTAGGTCCATTTTACAGATGAGGAAACTGAGGCTGACATCAGTTGAGTGACTTGCACAACTTGTACAGTTGATAAGGATCTGAGACAAGATTTCAACTGAAAATGTTCCTTACTCACAATCTAGCACTCTCTCCATTGTGCCACAACACTTAATGCTTATGATAAAAATCTAGGAGAAAAGAAAATAAATTTTACATAGAACTTGCATAAGTATTGATTTTTTTTTATGTTCTTCTGTAGTATTTTAAAGGTCATCTACTAAAGAAAATAAGGGTTTTTCTCAGCTATCAAAAATTTGCAATGAAGTGGAAGGCACCTCTGAAGGTTCAAAAAAATCTCTGCAAGGTCCTTTTGGCTTAGTTCAGTTTCCTTTCTCATTGTTGAACTCAGTTTATTTCTTAAATTTTGAATATGAATATGAATTTTTAGTAAATTGCTTTAGTAGAAAGTAGCTATTTGACCAACAGTGAGAAGACAGGAACAGGAAAAAAAAAACACCTTAAGTAGATAGTTAATATTCATTTAAGCTATAAAAACTTATTATTTTTCCTTAGAGAAAAAAATCCAAAAATGAACATATCACTGAAGAACATTTTTTGATTTAAGGCATTGAGCAATTTATAATGAGTATTGTGCAATTACTTGTGTGCCTAAAGTAAAACCAAATGTTTATCTCTTTTCTTATTTCTGAATGTAAATTAGATTTCATTTTTTTCTTTGAGCAGTAAGTAACTGAATAAGATGATAGAGTTTTTAAATCCTCATGGACTTAAGAGAACCAAATAATTATTAAAAGAACCAAATAATAAATTAAAACCCTAGTTTGTAGAAATTAATTCAATGTGAAATATTTACTCAAAATACTGAGATAATTTTTTAAATTTATATATAGATTATATATAGTTAATAATTGTCTTTTCAGTGAATGATTTGTAGTTTACAGAACAGAATTTATGATCATATCTGTAATACAAAATAATTTTGTTATATTATGGCTTATTCACATACATTTGTAATTTGAGAATAAGGTACATTAATTTACTTTCATGAAACATGACTATGCAGAAAGGAGGAGATAGAACAGTGTCATAATATGTGGAATAAGCTATTTTAGCCTTTTCCCTTTGCCAGTCTAAAGTAAAATTTTCTGTACTTCTAGGCTTACTGTAATGAAGCTTAATTTACTGATCTCATTTTGTACTATTCATTTTTTAAAAATTCATAGAGAATAATATAATTCTCTCATGGAAGGGGATGAAAGGGGTTCTTTTAGATATTTCATATATTTCAACTTCCTCCCTAATAGAAAAATTCCTTTTACTAGATATCCAGTAGATGTTCTCCCAGCCTCTGCTTGGATCTAGTGATCTTGGATCTACTACCTAACAGAAAGGCTGATTCTTTGTCATTCTAGTGATAACTTGGTTTCTTACTTTATGTGTTTCCTTATATATTTTCCATTTGTGGTCTCTAATTCTGCCCTTTAAACAACATATAACCTATCAGTGCCTCACTGGATATGGAAACAGAGATCAAGGTTTAAATCCTGTCACAGATACATTAGCTGTGTAGTCATGAGCAAATTATATATAGATATATCTATAGATTGTCATTGATCCTGTATTCTTATCTGTAAAATGCAGATAGCACTCTTGCGCTACCTACCTCCCAAAACTGTTGCTAAAGTGCTTTTTAAACCTTAAAGGAATACATGAATGCAAATTATTATTATTTAACTAGATTACTATAATTTTCTTGATTCAGAATGCTTGTTTTCCTTTTAATAAAGCTTTCTTTTGGCATATTATGGCTGTATTGCTTTACAAATTGTAATTGGTGCCAACCTAAAAGACTGTCTGTTAGAGATTTAGAAACTTATGCAGGCAATAGTGTTTTAGGTCTTTTTTCCTCTCATTTCGAAATAAAATACTTTGTCCTTTTTTTATCACCCTCTCAAAAAAAAATCATAGGCATATGCTAGCAAGAAAAGAGATATTTTATCCAAGCAGCCCTGGAATCTTTGCCCCCCGACACCCAACAATTCCCTTGGTTCGTTGGTCAGATCATTCCTTTTCTATATCTCTGACCCAGGATTCCTAGGTAGATACGTAACAGCTAACTTGGATTTTTAAAATTTGTGTTAAGAGTAAAAGAAGATTTTTTAAAAAAGGAAATAGGTTCACTTCTTGGGATGGCTTAAATAATCATAGCAGATGACAGTGATAAGGAAAAATTTGAAGTGTGTAATTTTTTTTTGTTTTCTCTTTGAAGAAAAATGATCTTTGGACAGCTAAGAACAAACAAAAAACAGTAAGAAGGAATAGAAATCAAAGTTGTAAAGAATTATGCTAATTCAGGCTACCACACTTGAACAAACAGCAGCCCAGAGCTTTGAAACGAATAGCAAATGTCACTGTTGAACCTGTGTCAGCTTTGAAAAGTTGGGTAAAGAAAGACAAGGTACTACAAGACAAAAGACAGCCAAATTTTTCTTTATCCGAAAAAAACATAACAGAGGTAAGGTCTTCAAATTATAGACCAATGAACTTGATTTTGATTCTTGAGACATTTTTAGAATATATTATTAAAGAGATGATTTGTGACATTTTATTAAAGAAAGGGTTAACATTAAAAAAATAGCTTCATCAAAATCAAATTATTCCAGACTAACTTCATTCCTTTTGTGACAGGATTACCTAAGTGATAGATCAGGTAAATGCCATAGACTTAATATACCTCGTTTTCAGCAAAGAATTTGGCTCTCTCTCACACTAACCTTGTAGAGAAGTTGAAGAAGTTTGGGTTGGATAATAGCACACAGTTTAAATGGATTAAGGATTTTTTTAATGTCAGAAGCAAAGAATGATAGTGATTAAAGGATCTCTAATGGAGTGATTCCAGATCTCACCTGTCAGCACATTTTTGTCAAAAATTTTGATGAAAACTTAGGTAGTATGCTTATCAAATTACAGATGACACAAAGTCAAAAAATATTAAGCACCTATTATGTCCCAGGCACTATGCTGGAGACGCAAGGATCTGAATTATGTATAAAAATGTACCAAATCAAATATATTTAAGAGGCATAAATGTGAAGTCTTATATTTGGATTCAAAAAATAGTATCGACAAATATATGATGGGTAGGCATACTTGAAAACAGTTCCTCCGAAAAAAAAAAAATCTGGAGGTTTTATCGAACAATAAACTCCGTATTTGTCAGCAGCATAACAAGGTAGGCAAAAAAAGATAGCGCAACCTTTGGAGATACCAGAGGCTCAAATAATATAGTTAATAATTATGTTATGCTCTGTCCTAGTTAGACCGTCTAGGAAGCGTAGTCCTCAGTTCTGTGATTTTAACTTCTCAGTTCTCCTCCATTCTCATTTTAAGGTGGAGCACTTCCAAAGGAAAGTTAATAGAATGTTGAGTACACTGAAGGCAGGGTTACTATCAGGATCACTTAAAAGAACTAAGGCTGTTTAGCCTACGGTACTAGAGCCCTATCAGTCTTTGGGTATTTGTAGGGTCTTTCTGTGGAAGAGGGAGTAGATTTGATGTGTCTATTCCCAGAAGGCAGAATTAGGAGCCATGGGGTGGAAATCATAGAGAAGCTTAAACCCTGACCCTTCTCCAATCCATTCTCCATATAGCCACCAAATCGATATTTCTGAAGCACGGATGTGACTCTGCCACTTTCCCTGCTCAAGCAGCCCCAATGTCTCCTGTGACCTCTTAGAGAAAATAGAAACTACTCTAGTATTTAAAATCCTTGGAAACCTGTCTCCAACCAACTTTAACCAGTCTTATTGAACATTTTTCTCCTTCAATACATTTTACATTCTGCCAAGACTAATGTTTTGTTATTCTCTAAGAATGCAAGAAAATCCATCTCATAGACCCATTCCTCTGCATGAACCATATTCCTTCTCATTGTTGACCCCTTATTACCTGAAAATTTCAGTTGAAGTGACACATTCTACGTGAGATCCCTTCTGGTCCTCTTACTTGCTAGTGCTTTTCCCCCACCCTGTTAACTTTGCATCTAGTTTGCCTTTGCTTTTCTATGAGTTGCTGCTCTTTGAAGGCAGGACCTGTTTTCCCTTTTGTCAGTCTTTGCAGTAGCTGGTGCCTAGCCTTCAAGAGTTGCTTAAATAAGTGCCTTTTGAATAGATTGGGCAGAATTCAGTCTCATTAATAGCTGTCTCCTCTTCACTTTGCCTCTCTTTTATAATTTTGTATCAACACTAAATAAGCTAAGTTGGTAATGGTTCAATCTAGAGAAAAATATTAATTAAAAAGTATATTATTTCCATAAATTGACCCAAAAGATAAACATAGTAAACAATAAAAATAGATGTAGATTTTTTTCCAGACCTTCAGATACTTCATACACTGCCTAAGAAACTTGAAAAACTTAACTTCATTGTCTCCCAGGTCACTTGTGTGGGCATTCTTTTCCCTTTTGGGGTCAGCAGGGTATCAGTTAAGGAAAGTCACTCTGAATGGTAAAGAGGTGGGTTCCACCCACTAGGTAGAACTCTACATTTGTTGAAGTAACACATTATGTTCTTTAAACTTTAAATGGTAGCTAATGTCTTATTGTATACAATGAGGTGCCTTAGCTGTACCTCCCCAGGAGAGAGAGAGAATTGCTCACATAAACCTTTCAAACAATTTTAGATCAATGGTGTAAACACTTTTTAAAGTGCTAGTAGCTATGGCAGTGAAATAAAAATAAAATTAGCCTTATTCTCAGCTCCATGGCAGTAGTAATAATTTGCTTAGTGGTAGTGCTTGGTAGGGGTGAGAAAGTGAGGTCCCTGTTCATTGATTAATGAATACCAGCCTTCACTCACCATTCTCTTCCTTGTAAGAGGTGGCTGAGTGGCAGCTTTCATTCAATCACATCTCTTTTCTTTCAATCACTTAAATAGCGTGATTTTGTTTGTGCATTTTATAGAATGCTTCATCTATCTAAGTGTTGTTACAGTTCAAAAGATCAAAACTGTTGAGTAACTGCTTGAAGTTGACATATTTGCTTTTACAGGCAGCAAAGTTTGTTGGAAAATAAATGAAAGGGAGAGTTAATCACAGTTCACATATGTAGTAAATGATGTACATGTGTTGCTTTTTAGGAGCCATGTATCTTAATGTGATGTGGAAACAACATCATAGCACATTTGATTTTTTTTAACTTGGATTGTTTTAAAAAATGTATTTTCTGCTTTTTTTTTAAAGGAAAAACATGAACCAGATCCCCAGGAGGGTATTTCAGTAATGAGTGCTGTTTAGTTTTGACTTGAGTAATGATGCTTATAGGAGAAGTGTTGTATGATGAAAAATAACTCCCTAGGTAACACTCACCATGGATGAATCTGTGTATAGTAGGGGTAGAGTGCTGGCTGTGAAGTCAGAACACTTTTGATTTCAGTCCTACCCTCAAGGTTTCATAAGAGCTTGATAGGACTTTAGAGGTTATCTGGTTCAAGTCTTTAATTTTACAAATGCGGAAACTAAGGCTTAGAATGAAAACTAAGTTGTTGGTGGTAACTAAAATCATATAGGAATAAGTAGCAAAGCTGAGGATTCAAATCCAAGTCACCTGACTCCAAAATCTGTGATCTTTCATTGCGCTCTGCAGTCTGCATTAAGTTCCTTCTGGAAAATGGAGATGATGACAATACCTTTGTCATTTACTTCCTAGGGTTGCCATACCAAAAATGATTTGTTAACTTAAAGTGGTGGAGAAATCATTGCTCCTATTAGTGGAAAATATTAGCAGGAAAATTAATGGAAAAAAATGTGGAATGGCCTTACGCCTCCTTATCTTTTCCTTTTCTACCTTTTTTCTCTTTGTTAGGTTTTTAGCTGCTTCCAAGAATAAATCTCAAATATCTTAATGGAAATAAGTGGGGAAATTTACAGTTGATATACAGAGTTTTGCTTTATAGGAATGAATCTCTTCCACATAATAGAGAATGCCTTTATTTCAGGTTGCTTGGATGAGTAGCATCTCAATAAAATAGAAAGAGTTTGAATCTTGAGTCAGAGGACTTGAGTGTTAACTAGCTCCATTTCTTAGTAGTTTTGTGGACATGGGTAAATCAGCTGAATTCTCTGGCCCTCATCTTTCTTATCAGAAAAATTAAGAGGATTGCGATAGATAATCCCACGTGGACCTTGGATTCTACGCTGCGTCTGACAGAGCACACCTTACTCATCTTCCCATCTGCTCTGCTTGTCCTAGTCCAGTATACTCATCAGGCTGTTGCCTGATTCTTAGACTCTTTCCCTCTTTTCACAAAGCTGTCTCCCTCCCTTCCCTCTTTCTCTTTTCACCTCCTTTCCCCTTCCCTCCCCTCCTGTCCTTTTTCTCCCACTCCCCTTGTTTCCCTCTCTCCCTCTCTTGTTCCCTCCTTGTTAAGGAGATAATTTGACTACCATTCCTGCAATTAAACATTACTGTGTAAGGTGAGTAAATAAACTTTGTCAACTGAATAAAAACAAGGGTATGTATATGCATGCGCACAAGTGATTCCCCACTGTCATGAAGGCAGCCTGCTGTAGTGGTTACAGCACTGGACTTGAAATCAGACTGGCTATGTGACTGTAGACAATTCACTTATCTTTCGGGGTCTCGTTTTCTTTGTCTCTAAAATGAAGAGATTGGTCTGGATAGCCTTTTGAACTATAAATCTCTGGTTACTGGGATCCTATGAAATATTGACAGTAATAGTTTCTTTTTTCCTTTAGTAGAGCAGTTTATTGTGGGCTTCTCATGTGCACCAGCAAGAATCATGCTGTATTTCATAATTTGTGAGGTGTTTAAGAGTGTTGCTGCTATTTTAAAAATAAATTGATATTATTCTCATATGGGAGAGATTTTACAGAGTATTGTTGACATAGTTATTGCAATGTAAAAGGCATTTATTTGTATAATCTCAGTATATACCTGGTGTGCAATGGCTAGAAAAATAGATTTTTTTTCCAGCTCTGTGTCTAATGTTCTAGAAAAAACCAAAAAAATTCATAATATAGAATTTTGATATCCTGCTGAAATTAAAAGAAAATGGTTGTTTTTCTTATCTTTCCTCAAAACACAAATTTTAGAAACAATGTTACATGCAACAATTTTATGTGCAGGTGCTGCATCACCATTATATGTAGGGAATAGTGCAGGGACTGGATCTGCAGTTTCCTTGGTATAGGGAAATCCAAGGTGAGAAATTTCCCTTTATTCATGCAGGCATCACCTTCTCGGCAATTTATAGTCTAACAGAGTTTCCTGGAGCACAAAGGTTATCCAAGATTAATCAGCCACTATGTATCAGAATCAGGACACAGCCCCAGGTCCTCCTGGCATCAAGGCTGATTGTTTATTCCCCATGACACATCGCCTCTTACAGTTATACGTATCCATACAAAAATACCACAAATGCTGATTACTAAGTAATTAAAAAATGTTAATAGTAAGTGGCAATATGGGCACATGCATTTTGTTTATACCAAAAATGCTAGAGAAAATTTATCTCTCTAGGATGCATACACACACACATATATATGTATACGTATATGTATGTGTATATATGTATACATATATATATATATATATATATACTATATATGTGCATGTGTAGATATGTGGATGGATACAGGATGAATCGAAAACTAGTGGATAGAGAGCTGTCCTCTCAGCCAAGAAGACCTGAATCTGAGAGCTGACAGTCTTATACTGGCTATATTAACCTGAGCAGGTCAATTAAGCTATAGTACTCTAAGAAACTCTCTATGTAAGTTGCAGAATTAGGTGCTGACCTGCCTTGACAAAGGTTGTTACTTCACCTGGGAGATACCAATGATATCACAGGTCCAGTTCCAATCCCTGTATCTGTGGCCACTAAAGCATGTGGAAAACCTTGGCTGATCCATATGTAAAGCTTATTCTCTCCAGAAAGAGCTTGTAAGCTTTAAGTTTGCAGACTGACCCATCTTCAGAAGAAGAAAGACAAAGGTGAAAACTGTTTGCTCTCCTTCAGATGGTCACAGATAGAGAAACAAAAAACCAAACCAAGTGACAAAAGAAATGAGTAAATGGAGAACCCTGAACCTCATGGCAAGGTGCTGTATAAACAACTGATACTTGTGGTCTCTGAAGGGAAAGACTTCAGCAGGTTTCAAATGTACTTTACTTACCAAGCTGGCAGGTAATATAGAGCTGAGTTAACCCCTAGACATACACTTTTTCCCTAAACTTGGATCCAAACATTTTCCTTTCTTATTCATCCTACCCCAGCCATTCAATCATTGTAGAACCATATAGACCTTTTAATTGTGTAGTAATAATCAAGAAGAAATAAAAATATATTTATATGTAAATACATGTAAATGTATATTGTTCCTGGAATACTAGAAACAAACAGTTACTCAGGCACCAGTGTGAAAGACTGTGTGGACCCTTGAATATTTCAGCAGCTATCTCTACCTAGTATGTTCATTGGTTCAACAGAAATATATTCAGATCATCTGTGGTCTAGAGCTATCAGATCATTGATTGAAACCTGGAAGAGTCCTTAAAAGCCATCAAATTTGTTTATTCATTTTATAGATGAGGAGATGGAGCACTGAGAAGTTGTGATCTCTTTTGCTGGGGGGTAGGGGAAAGTGTAGAGAGTCTGTTTATTATAGTAAGCCTTTAAAAATACTTTTTCTTTTTAAAATTAAATTATTTTTTCAATCAGCAAAACTTTAGTTTTTCTTCCACCCCACCATTCCCCAGAAATGAGAACAGAAGAAAAATAAAAACATATTTATATATATTTATAAATATATTAAATATATATATATATAATGATCACTAACATTCACATAGTGCTTACTGTTAGACACTTTACAAATACTGTCTCATTTGGTCCTCATAACAACCCTGAGAGGTAGGTGGAAACTGAGGCAAACAGAATTTATAAACACATTTTTAACTTTTTAAAATTCTTGCTTCATTTCTTCCAGGGAATCTAATTAAATTTGTGCCAAAGCTTTATTTTACTTGGAGATTTTGCTTATAGGCATTTTGAAATTATTATCTTCTGGGTTTGTGTCTTATGTATCTGTGTCACCATAATAGCTTTTGGTGGTGGGGTTCTTTTTTCGTTTGCTCATTCATCCAGCCTACTTCCTGATAATCTTGATGTTTACTGGGTCTCTGTGTACTTCTCTGAATGGGTCCTGTTACTGCTTTCTTAGTATAAGTATTGTGTTATTCCATTATCTTAGGAGTAGGCCAGGCTGGGTACCTGCAAGCTCTCAGTACTCCCAAAGTTGCCTAATCCAGGGCTAATCATAACACTGCCATCATAGTCTGAGCTTTGCAAGTTCCCAACATGGATTTGAATCTGAGCATTAGTAGCCTGCTGGACTTAGCCACTACCAGCCACTTAGAAGGTTCTGCTGATTCCGTGACAGAACTTCACACTTCAGTCCCTGGGATTCCTGCCTTAAATTTTTCTTTGCAGGCTTCAGACTGGGCTAGAAGTAGGAGCTTAAGCTGTGGTCTTTTGCGGAGGCTGGTGCTATACCATAGAAGCTTGCTTATGAACTTGCCCCTCTCTCCATACACTGTTCCCATGCCTCATTCCTCATTTCAGCTGCTAATTTTGTTACTTTGTATTTCATACACATATGTGTGTATATATACTTACACACATATATATTTATGTATATACATGCATAAATATCATCGTGTGTGTGTGTGTGTACATATTTTCACCCTTGATAGAATATAAGCTCACTGAAGGCAGAAAATCCTTTTTTCCTGTTGTTGGATTCCTCATTCCTGGCATATTTCTAGCACGTAGAGGTAGTTTAAAAATATTTGTTGGGAGAGACAAAGAAAGAGACAGAGAGGAAGTGATAGAGACAGAGTCTGACAGAGAAAAAGAGAATATGTGTTGGGGTTAGCAGAGTGGGGAGTTGGGATATGTGATGCAGTCATTTTAGGGAACAGGAATTACCTGTTGGAAACTCCCTCACTGATGTACTTCTAAAATTTGTAATGTATAGAGGTGCTGATAAGTTAAATAACTTGTCCTCTGGTCACAGAACTAGTATATTTCAAAGGCAGCACTAGAAATCAGACTCTAAGGCTAGCTCTCTACCTGCTTAGACCTTACAGTTCTAGAATCTTAAATTACTTTATAAGATAAAAATGAAAGTTACTCTTCATATGACTTCTCTTTTGTTGTCTAGTTCATTGACAGTAAACATCATAGGTCCATAGATTTGAAGCAGCAGAAGGCCTTAGTGATTAGCTAGTCCAATCCCTTTCATTTTACAAATAATCAAATTGTGCCTCAGAAATGTTAAATTCTTACCTAAACTTACACAATTAACTAGTCGAAGAACCAGCTTTAAACCTAGATCCTAACTCTAAATCCAGTGATCTTTATACTTCACCATATTGTCTTCCTTCAACAGGTATGAATTACTTGCTACAGTTTTTTTGTAAAGAACCAATAGTAAGCCCTGTGTGAAAGACAGTATGACTCAGTGAAAAGACTGGCTCTGAAAATCAACTAGTTCAAATGCTACTTCTGCCTTTAACCAGTTTTTTGAGCCTGCATAAAAATCACTTTATCTTTCAGGGTCTCAGTGGATCTTTCTTTAAAATGAAATGGATTGGATTCTGTGATCTCTAAGAAATGGATCTCTTTTATATTAAAATAATTCTTTTCCTGTGGATGTTATTTTGAAGTGATTTTGAAGGTGATATTGTAAGGTAACTACTGATTAGATATAAGAAATTGTCAAAGGTAACACTGAAGATTGGAGTTCTGGGTCAGTTCCAAAATACTATGACCATGAAGAGAAAAAAGGAATTTTGGAGCTTTTGACTCATATCATTATCCTATAACTAGTATAAAATCCCTTCACAGGTCATCATCACCTATCACTTCCTTTCAACAAACATTTGTTCAATCCCTTTTATGTGCAAGGCACTCTGTCAGACATTGGGGAAGATATAAAATAAATCATGTGTGTTAAATACTAAATTGTGGTAGAAATGGTAGTTATTGCAGTTTTTATTGATATTGTTCTTTACATGCATTATCTCATGTAATGTAACAACTCAATAAAATTTTTGCTTTTATTATTCCCACTTCGTAGATGAAAAAACTGAGGCTGAGATCTCATAGCTAGGAATTGCTTGAGCTACCATTTTAATTCAGGTCTTTCTGACATCCAAATCTAGCATAATTCACTATACTATATAAGATGGCCACAAATAAAAATTTAATAAATTATTTATCACATCCAAGTCAAATACTTGTTATTGTCTCATTTTATAACATTGTCCAAAAATTCAGTCAGTTAATAATTCAATCAATAAACATATATTAAGTGCCTACTGTATGCCAGACATTGTGCTAAAGAGTGGAGATACAAAAAGAAGCAGAAGACAGTCTCTTTCCTCAAGGAACTTATAATCTCATGAGGGAGAAAAAATGCAAATAAATATATACAAAGTAAGCTATATGTAGGATAAAAAGGATTGTGTTCATCCTTCATTGTCGAAGAACACCACGCCATCAAAGAAATGATGACATGACTTGCACTTGACTTTGTTTTGAGTGAGGGTGGGCTGTGCAGGTCACCAGCCTCACTTCTCCTCCAGAGCCATCTGAACCCAGTGACCAGATATTCCTCAGGATGACTGAAGATGGCCCAGGATGCACTGGGAGATCTTGGCCCCTTTAGGGAACCTTTCCTTTAAGAAAAACTAGAATTAAGAGGATTGGCTATTGTTGTTTTTTGTACTCCAAGAAGACAAATGACACTGTAATGTTGGGATCAATATATAACGTGTTTAACTGTAGCTGAACAGTTCAATATGAGCTTAGAAGGCTCTTCCCCAGGTTGGGTACCAACAGTCTGCCTGAACATTTGGGATGGAGGTGTCTCTACCTTTGCACATCTCACATTTTCTTTGTGCTACTGTGATTTTGCTGTACTCATAGAGCATAGGACCTTCTTTGAAACAGGTATACGATGCTGAGGGGTCCAATGCTAGCATCACCCATATCTCACAAATTGATATTAATGTTCTTCAGAGAGACCTTTAGAGTGTCCTTATACCACTTCTTACCTCTATGAGTGCTTGTACCCACTTTTGCAGGCTCTTGGTAAAATAGTCTTGTAGGTAAACATACACTTGGAAGTTCAGCTTGAGAGAGAACCTCAGGGTCTAGTACCTTATCTTACCAGGTGTTTGCTGCCCAACACCTGAATGGTATAAGAATGTTGGCAGAAGCTTCTTCAAGAAGGCGGGATTCTGGAGGTCAGTAGTTAGAGGAGGAAAAGTCTTCCCACCATGAGGGACAGACAGAGAGAATGCCCAGAGCCAGGGGATGGGGTGTCTTGTTAGTCAGCTGGGGGTGCATGCTTTTCTTCCCTGTACAAAGCATACAAGATATGGAAATACCAATGATAAGAAATTGTCTTCCATTTTCTCCTTGTAATGCCTTACTTCCTTTCACAGTTCAATACTTATTGGGAGCCCCTTGTTAATATCTATTGCATTCTTTCTTATTTTCTTTTCTAATAGTATTCAAACATGAAAATGTTTAAATAGAATGTATTTATTTTCCTCATTGTGGATTGAGAAGTGTAGTGTATAACACATTTTATAGCCAGGGCTATCATCAATCAAGTATCTTATAATCTAATTTAAAAAGTTAATCTGGTCAGTATTTTTTCCCTGTGTGATAGTTTTAAGAATTTAGTAATTAAGTGCCATAGTTATTCTCCATTCTAATCTAGTGTTCCAGTTTTGGTGCTGTTTTGTATATGAACTTTGTATTTGCATCACCATTGTCTAGCCCAGTGCTCCTATATAACATATAATAATTGCTTAATAAATGCCTGCTGAGGTTCCACTTCTAGGAGCCAACATGGTAGGGTAAGGAGTAAGTTTCTCTCACCCTTTCCTATTGACTCTGAAAGCCCAGAAAACATTGCCAGAGGAAAATCCTTGGAATAGCTGAGCTGGGTGAAAGACAGAATACAGCAGTCTTGTAGCCCAGGAAGCTTGGGGAACTAACAGGAAAGGCCCCTCTCACTCTAGGGAAGGAGGAGCAGTAGCACAGAATGGGAGTCATCCCAGCAAGCCCCACTTCAGCAAATCAGGCAGAGATCCTGAGTCCCAGGGTGGTAGAGTGGGCAAGTACCAACTTCAGGACCACCCCAAGTGCCTCAGTACAGGCAAAGGAACCAGCAGGTATCAGCTCTGAAAGCCACCACATGTGCCAGTGTTCTCCTGGTTCTCCAGTCCAACTCCAGGAAGCACAATCCCAGGAGGCACGGATCCAGGCAGAAGGCAGATATCCTCCAGCAGCCAAACATTTCAGTGCAAAGTCTGGGTGAGCAGGAGTCAGTGCAAGATCCAGGTGAGCAAGAGTCTTCCAAGGGCCAAACTCCCCACCCCATCCTAAGAGCTCCAGTGTTGCTGACCACAGCTCAGCACCAAGTAAGTTGCCAGACCCCTATAGTCTCTGGCTGCCAGCATGTGAGGCCCCAACACACAAAACCACTCACCAGGTGCTGGACAACCAGCAAAAGAAGCTTGGGTCAGTGGCCCCTGCACCTCCAGCAAGAGGGCTTAACTCTAAAAGCCAGGAATTAAGCAGATACCATAAGCAAAAAGCAGAAATGAACAACGACCATAGATTTTTATTGTCAGGACAGGGAAAATCAAGGCACAAATTCAGAAAAGGACATCATCATCAATATATCCATATCTGAAACCTGAAAAGGAAATATGAACTGCTCCCAAGCCTAAAAAACCTACTAGGGGGTGGAGTCAAGATGGCAGAGTAGAAAGACTCACGTATGCTAGCTCCAAACCCACCACCCGTATATTTCCTACAAGAAGAACTCCCCACAAATTCTGGATCACTGCAAGGTGTGCAGAAACACAGTGGAAGAGATTTCCATTCCAGAGAGCCCTGGAGAGCCGTCCCCAGGGTCCGTCGCGCCCCAGAAAGCGGAGCCCACCCGAGCGCTGCCCTGGGCGTGCGACCCCAGAGGAGCAGATCAGAGCAGGCTTCAGGGACGGAACCTCTGGCGGCCGGGAAGGTCCCTCCGCCCACAGACGCTACAGGTCAGTGAGAGAGACGTCTGGGCTGGCCGAGGGGGGAGCGGGGTGTCTCCGTGGCTCGGGCCCCCTCGGGAGGCAGCGGTGGAGGCAGAGGCAGGTGGAGGCAGAGGCAGGGACAGCGGAGGCAGAGGCAGCGGCGGCGGCCCGGGACTCCCCGAGCAGCAGGCAGGATCTTCATTACTGAAGGTCTCTGCATAAACCACCTGAAGGAGCTGAGACTGGGAGGTGGCCCTACCCCCACCCGCTCCATCACTGAAGGTCTCTGCATAAAGCCCCTGAGGGAGCTAAGCCTGGGAGGCAGCCGTGCCCCCACCCCAGCACCATAACTTAAGCTCACATTGAATAGCAGCCACAGTTGCCTCGGAAAGCCCATTTGAATCTCAGAGCCCAAGCACTAGCTGGGCGGATCTAGGCGGGGGTGCAGAGGAATCTCAGAAGTCAAGTAACTGGCTGGGAAAATGCCCAGAAAAGGGAAGAAAAATAAGACTATAGAGAGCTTCTTTGAGCAGGTGCAAATGTTCCCACCTTTCAATTCTGATGACGAGGAAATATTCTTACCATCAGGGAAAGACGTGGAGGGTGGGGCCTCTGTATCCCAGATATCCCAGGGGGATGTCAGGTGGGCTCAGGCCTTGGAAGAACTCAAAAAGGATTTTGAAAAGCAAGTTAGACAGGTGGAGGAAAAACTGGGAAGAGAAATGAGATGCTCAGAAAAGTATGAAAAACGGGTCAATACCTTGGTAAAGGAGACCCAAAAAAATGCTGAAGAAAATAACACCTTGAAAAATAGGCTCACTCAATTGGCAAAAGAGGTCCAAAAAGCCAAAGAGGAGAAGAATGCTTTCAAAAGCAGAATTAGCCAAATGCAAAAAGAGGTTCAAAAGCTCACTGAAGAAAATAGTTCTCTCAAAATTAGAATGGAACAGATGGAGTCTAATGACTTTACGAGAAACCAAGAAATCACCAAACAAAACCAAAAGAATGAAAAAATGGAAGAGAATGTGAAATATCTCACTGGAAAAACAACTGACCTGGAAAATAGATCCAGGAGAGACAATTTAAAAATTATTGGATCACCTCAAAGCTATGATGAAAAAAGAGCCTGGATAGCATCTTCTAGGAAATCATCAAAAAAAGTTACCCTGAAGTCCTAGAACCAGAAGGTAAAACAGTCCTGGAAATAATACACCAATCACCTCCTGAAAGATATCCTTGCTGAAAACAGCAAGGAATATTCTAGCCAAATTCCAAAATTATCAGGTCAAAATGAAAATACTGCAAGCAGCCAAAAAGAAACCATTTAAATGTCATAGAACAACAATCAGGATTACACAGGATCTTGCACTTCTACAGGAAAAAATCAGAAGGCATGAAATAGATTATTCCATAACACAGAAGAGCTTGGATTACAACCAAGGATCAACTACAGAGCAAAATTGAGTGTAATCATTCAGAGCAGGAGATGGACATTCGAGAAAATATGGGACTTCCAAAACTTAGTGATGAAAAGACCAGAGCTCAGCAGAAATTTGATCTTCAAATACAAGACTCAAGAGAGGTATGAAAAAGGTAAACAAGAAAGAGGGGCAAGCTGTTTACATCACTACAGGGGAAAATAACACTTGTAACTCTTGAGAACTGTATTGTCATCGTGCCATTTAAAAGAGACATAGACAGAGTATAGATACAAGTTGACTTTGATGTGAAGATAGAAAGTCCAAGTGGTGAAAAGGGATTGCACTGGGAGAAGAGGAAAAAAAGAGGCAGACTGGTGTAAATTGCATCACATGAAAAGGCACAAAAACCTATTATAGTAGAGGGAGAAAAGGAAGGGAGATGAGCATTGTTTGAACTTCACTCTCATCAGATTTGGCTTAATGAGCAAATAACATAATCAGTTAGGTATAGAAGTCCAACTTACCCTATAGGAAGTAGGAGAGGAAAGGGGAAAGGAAAGGGAGGGTGTGGATAGAAGGGAGGGAAGAAGTAGTAAGGGTAAAGGGGAAGATAAGGGAGGGAACTAATAGAAAGGAGGGCAGACTGAAGGAGGCTGTGATTGAAAGCAAAACTCTAGTGAGGAGGGAAAGGGAGAAAGGAGAGAGAAAAGCATAAACAGGAAAAATAGGATGGAGAGAGACAGATAGGAATCATAACTGTGAATGGGATGAACTCTCTCTTAAAGCGGAAGCAGATAGCAAAATGGATTAAGAACCGTAATCCTACAATATGTTGTTTACAAAAAACACATTTGAAGCAGAGGGTTACAGAGAGAGTAAAGGTAAAAGGCTGGAGCAGAGTGTCTTATGCTTCAGCTGAAGTAAAAACAACAAAACACAAGGATAGCAATCTTGATCTCAGAAAAAGCAGAAGCAAAAATAGATTTAATTAAAAGACATAAGGAAGGGAACGACATCACACTAAAAGGTACCATAGACATTGGAGTAATATTAATACTAAACATATATGCACCAAGTGGTATAGCATCCAGATTCTTAGAGGAGAACTTAAGGGAGCTGTACGAAGAAATAGATAAAAAACAAAACTAGTGCGGGACCTCAACCTCCTCCTCCCAGAACTAGATAAATCTAACCACAAAAGTAAACTAGAAAGAAGAAGATGATTAGAATTTTTAAAAAGTTCGATATGGTTGACCTCTGGAGAAATTAAATGGGGATAGGAAGGAAGATGCCTTTTTCTCAGGGGCATCTATACAAAAATTGACTATGTATTAGGGCATAAAAACGTCACAATTCAATGGAAAATGCAGAAAGATTAGATGCATCCTTTTCAGATCATGATGCAATAAAAATTACATGTGATAAAGGGCCATGGAAAAGATAGACTAAAAATTAATTTGAATCTAAATAATTGAGTCCTAAAGAAAGAGTAGATCAAACAATAAATTATAGAAACAATCAGTAACTTCATCCAGGAGATTGACAATAATGAGACAGCATATCAAAACTTATGGGATGCAGCAAAAGTGGTTCTTAGGGGAAGTTTTATACCTCTAAATGCTTAATGAATAAAATAAAAAAAGAAGAGATAAACGAATTGGGCGTGCAACTAAAAAAGCCAGAAAAAGAACAAATTGAAAATCCCCCCCAACTAAATACCAAATTAAAAATTCTGAAAAGCAAAAGAGAGATTAATAAATTTGAAATTAAGAAAACTATAAAACTAAGAGCTGGTTTTGTGAAAAAAAAATAGATGATCCTTTGGTTAATTTGATTTAAAAAATGAAGAAAAACAAATTACTAGCATCAGAAATAAAAAGGGTGAATTCACCACCAACAAAGAAGAAAACAAAACAATAATTAGGAGCTATTTTGCACAACTGTATGCCAATAAATATGATGCAATCTTACTGAAATGGATAAATATTTACAAATATATAAATTGCCCAGATTAGCAGAAGAGTAAACAAAATATTTAAATAACCTCATTTCAGAAAAAGAACGAACAAGCTATCATTGAACTCCCCAATAAAAAATAGCCAGTGCCAGATGGATTTACAAGTGAATTCTATCAAACATTTAAATAACAGCTAATTTCAATACTATAGAAAGTATTTGGGAAAATAGATGAAGGACTCCCACCAAATTATTTCTATGATACAAATATGGTGCTGATACCTAAACCAGGAAGAGCAAAATCAGAGAAAGAAAATTATAGACCAATTTTCCTAATGAATATAGGTGTAAAAAATTTTTAAATAATATTAGCAAAGAGATTACAGCAATTTATCATGAGAATAATACACTGTGACCAGGTAGATTTCATACTGGAAATGCAGGGCTGGTTCAATATTATGAAAATTGTCATCATCATAATTAGCCATATCATCAACAAAAACTGACATCATCTGATTGTCTCAGTATATGGAGAAAAAGCATTTGACAAAGTACAACACTCATTTCTATTAATAAACTTGAGAAAATAGGAATAAATGGAGTCTTCCTTAAAATGAAAGCATCTATCTTAAACCATCAGCAAGCATTATATGTAATGGGGATAAGTTGGAAGAATTTCCAGTAAAATCAGAGGTGAAGCAAGGATGTCCATTACCTCCACTGTTATTCAGTATTGTACTAGAAATATTAGGTTTAGCAATAAGAGAAGAAAAAGAAATTGAAGGAATTAGAATAGGCAAAGAAGAAACAAAATTCTCACTCTTGCAGGTGATATGATGGTATACTTGGAGAATCAAGTAAAAAATTACTTTAAATATAGCAGAGTTGCAAGATATAAAGTGAATCCACATAAATCATTGGCATTTCCATGTATAATTAACAATACCCAACAGCAAGAGGGAAATTCCATTTAAAGTTACCATAAACATTAGAAAATATTTGAAAGTCTGTCCGCTAAAATGAACCCAGGAACTATATGAACACAATTACAAAACATTTTCATATAAATAAAGTCAGATCTAAACAACTGAAAAAATATCTGTAGCTAATGAGTAGGCTGAGTACAATAAAAATGACAATTCTACTTAAATTAAATGACTTATTCAGTGCCATACCAATCAAGTTAACAAAAAATATTGTTTTATAGAGTTAGAAAAAACAATAACAGAGTTCATCTATCTGAAAGAACAAAAGGTCCAGAATATCAGGGAGATTAGTGAAATGAAATGCAAGGGAAGGTAGCCTAGCTGTACCAGATCTTAAATTGTATTTTAAAACCTCAATCATCAAAGCTACTTGGTACTGGCTAAGAAATAGAGTGGTGGATCAATGGAATAGGTTAGGTATTCAAGACACAACAGTCAATGACTGTAGCAGTCTACTCTTTGATAAACTCAAAGACTCCAGCTTCTGGCATAAGAACTCACTATGTAACAAAAACTGCTGGGAAAACTGGAAAATAGTATGGCAGAAACTAGGCAGAGACCAACATCTTACACCCTATACCAAGATAATGTCAAAATGGGTACATGATTTAGTTATAAAGACTGATACTCTAAGCAAACTAGGAGAGCGAGGAATAGTTTCTCTGTCATATCTGTGGAGAAAGGAAGAATTTATGACCAAACAAGAGATAAAGAATATTATGAAGCACAAAATGGATGATTTTAATTACATAAAATTGAAAAGTTTTTGCACAGACAAAGCCAATGCAACCAAGATTAGAAAGGAAGCAGAAAGCTGGGAAACAACTTTGACACCCAGTATCTCTGATAAAGGCCTCATTTCTAAAATATATAGAGAACTGAGTCTAGTTTATTAGAATACAAGTCATTCCCCAATTGGTAAATGCTCAGAGATTATGAACAGACAGTTTTCAAATGACAAAATTAAAGCTATCTTTAGTTATATGAAAAAGTGCCCTAAATCACTGTTAGAGAAATGCAAATTAAAACGACTGAGATACCACATCACAATTTTACATTGACTCACATGACAAAGCAGAAAAATGGTAAATGTTGGTGAAGATGTGGGAAAATTGAAACACCAGTGATTGTTGGAGATGTCAATTCATCTAACCATTCTGGAGAGCAATTTGGAATTATGCCAAAAGGGCTAATAAAATTGTGCATACACTTTGAACCAGCAATACCCTTTCTACACTTGTATCTCAAAGAAATCATACAAAAAGGAAAAGGACCCACATGTAAAAAAAGTATTTATAGCAGCTCTTTTTGTGGTGGCAAAGAATTGGAAATTGAGAGGATGTCTTTCATTTGGGGAATGGCTGAACAAGTTGTTGTATATGAATGTAATTGAATACTATTGTGCTATAAGAAATGATGAGACAGAGGGACTTCAGAAAAACCTGGAAAAACTTGTATGAACTGATGGAAAGTGAAATGAGCAGATCCAGGGGAGCATTTTGCACAGTGACAGCCATATTTTGTGATGAGTGACCTTGACAGCCTTAGCCCTTCCCAGCAATGCAAAGGTCTAAGAAAACTCCAAAAGACTAATGATTGAAAATGCTATCTACATCCAGAGAAAGAATTTTGGAGTCGAATGCAGATGGAAGCATACTATTTGGTCTCCTTTTCTTTTATTGTTTTCTTTCTTCTTTCTTGTGTTTCCTCTTATTGGTTCTAACTTCTTTATATTGTGGCTAATGTGAAAGTAAATTTAATAAAAATGTATAAGTAGAGCCTCTATCAGATTACACTCCATCTTGGGGAGGGGAGAGAATAAAGCAGGGCATAAAATTCAAAACTCAAAATCGTATGGAAGTGAATGTTAGCCAAAAATAAATTATTTTAAAAATAAAAAAACAAGTGCTTATTGAGTGAATATCTCTGATTTTGTTCTTGAAGATTAAGCTAACAGAGCACAAGTTCTGACAGGCATCTCCAAGAGAGAAGGGTTTCAAGCCCAAGACTGGTGATAAATTATATTTCTCATTCAAGGACCTTTCTTGCTTCATGGAGAAACTTGTCATCAGACTGGCTGTGGGATAAGGAATCTTGGGCTGCCAGATCCTCTTAAGGGACTTTATTAAGGCATTTGAAAGGGCTCCAGGCTGGGAAACAACATCTTCTTTAAATAAGCAGTGCCTATGTTTCTTGATCAAATTATGTCAAATATATTTAAAGTATTTTGCAAAACATAAATACATATTATATTAAATATGTCAGTTATTATTATAAGCTATTTTCATTGTGGCCACATTTTCTGAACCCAGAGCCTGCAAATGTTTTTCTTATTTTTGAATTTATAATCTTAAAAAATTATAATTCTCTAATTTAGTAATTCATTTTACTAATCGTCCGTTTTGGAAATGAATGAAATTATATTTAAAGTTTTCTGCAGAAATGGCTATTTACTACAACATTTGCATTACCGTTTTTGTCTCTTATCTGGTGTTGTTCATCAGTAATTATTAAAAGAACTTCATTCTCAGTAATTTCTTGTTCTAAATTCTTTCAGACATCTCTTCAGCAAAGTCTCTGACTAGCACATTTAGATCATTGCAGATTTTTGCAGCTTCAGTGGTCATCCACAAAGGTTGTTCATCAGTTAAAATAAATACTCACGTATAGAATTGATACCAGGCAGTGAGATAGTGAATTTACACCTTTTCTTTATGCTCAAACTCAAGATAATATGCTTTGTTGATATACCAAATTCATTTGAATAGCAAATTAGCATTAAAATGTAATTTTTTTGAACCCAAGGTTCATTAAAAATATAATCCTGCAACCAAATAGGAATAGCATCTTTGAAAAATTTCCATGTCTTTTGTAGCTCATTCAAGGCATAGTCATCAGTCCTGAGTCCAGGGTAATTAATAGCAGCTATCAGTACTTACCTTTCAAATGACTAAATTAACAAGACCCCTCTATTTTTCACATCAGACCTACATTTCAGCAAATTCTATCGTTATTACTTTTCTTACATAATCAATTTACCTACATTACCCAAAATTGCTGCATTTGTTATAAAATGTTACATGTGGACTGTCATGTTTCTTGGCAAAGGGTTATTTTTGAGTATATTTTATTGCCTTCTCTACTCATTTTGAGAAAATAAAATACAATTTTCTGATATTCATTTAGCAAGCATTTGTTAAACACCTACTGCATGTGTACATCTTTGTGGAGAGAGATGCAGGCGCTCAATCAACAGGCATTTACTAAGTGCCAACCCTGTGCCAGACATTGTTCTAAATACTATGGATACAAAGAAAGGCAAAAACACAGCACCTGCCCTCAAGAAAGCTGTTTTCAGATATTTCTCCATCAGTAAAAAGAGGCGTAATAATAATAGTATCTACCTCACAAAAGTAAGATACTACTTAAGATCAAATGAAATAATGCTTTGTGAAGTTACGTACATACATATGACAATGATACAAGGAAAGATAAGTATAACATGAAGTAGAACAAGTTACTTATCCTTCTTGGGCATGAATTTTTCCTCTATAAAATAATAGGAGTTAGACTAGAAAGCATCTGAAATCCATCCCAATTCTAGATTTATGTTCCTATCATAAAAGCAAAAGGAGATCTGGATGAAATGCTCTAGGTGTATTGGATAGAGGAAAGGATGCTTTCAGTTGAGGGCATGTTTGAGAAGAGGAGAGAGATTAAAGAAGGCTAAGGAAAAGAAAGAATTTGAACATACTTATATAAATGTCATACTCCTGGCAAAGTAGTCACCTACCAGAGTACCTGGAAAATTTTACCATCATTTATCATATCAGTCAACTTAGTTTTTAATATGGGTACACATAATGTAGCACGCAAGGGCTTTTGACAAGCAGTGTGGCAGACAGTCACTTCCCTTGCATTCTACTAATATTGAATTGCTTACATATGAACTGTGTTCATAATGACAGAAATATACAGAATCATTGGGGTAACTCCTCAGTTTACATGTGAGGAGACAGCCTCTGAGACCTTAATTGATCTGTCCAAGATCACATAGAAAGTAGCAGAGCCAAAGTTCAGATCGAAGTCTCAAGACTGCAAATCCAGGTCTCTTTCTATCACACTGCAACCCACTCTGTTCCAGCCACGTTTTCCTCATGTAAGTTAAATATATCGCTGCTTATGCACAGTAACTATGATACATTTGTCTGCCACAGTGTAATCATCTACTATATTACCCAACTGAGAGTTATTTCTTTTAGTTTGAAATTCTGTCACCATATATATAACATGAAAGATTTTTTCATATTTTTTATGAAATTCTATTATGCTTTAAGAAATGAAGAATTAGATGATTTCGAAGAGATTTTCTGAAAAGTTGTTTGAACTAATGCAGCATGAGGGGAGTAGAACCAGGCAATTTATTCTATAACATCGATATTATAAAAATTTACAGGTTTAATGATGTATAAACTGATATGAAATGAGGAGGACCAGGGAAACAAATTAACACATTTCACTGTAGAATCACCACACATTTTATGACAAAAAGTTTTTGCCAAAAAAAAAAAATGCGGTGCAACAATTATACGAAGTATTTTTTAAAAAATTGTGCCAGTATTCCTTAAAAGTCATTTATTACTAAACTGTCTTTGGTGCAAGATTAGGATGGACAGAATACTTGTGAATGAATATACATTAAAATTGAATACTGACAGTGTGCATGCTCTGAGAATTCTGGGCTCACAGCTCACAGTGCACGAGAGAGAACTGCATATCCATATGCCATTGATGAGTACATTACTGTTCTGTTTACCTTTTAAGCGGCATTATGAACAGGATACCATGCAATGATTTTACAATGAAAGGTTAAAAATCAGTCTTTGGACTGGGGAAAAGACAGGGTGCAACAGTTACGCAGTGGTGATGATTATGCAGTGAAATACAGTATACAATAAAATATAAAAACAAATACCTTTGAAAATACCTTCTTACAACTGTAAAAACAAGGATGATCTTGCTTCCGGAGGACCCAGTGATGAAACTCCCCTGGTCCTCATTTTTTTTTATAATTCAAACCAAAAACATTTAATGAATATAATAATTATATATATATATATATATATGTATATATATGTAGTAAAACATTCTTGCCTTACCCTATAAATTTAAGGCATTTTTTTTTATTAACTTGTTTTCAGTTTTCTACAATCATTTCCATAAGCTTTAGATATTCTCCCTCTCCCTCCCCAAAACAGCATGCAATCTTATATGGTTCCTATACATACATTCTTCAAAATCCTTTCTGAGCTCTTCCATGGCCTGAGCCCATTGGATATCTATTTCAGATGTTTGGGATACAGAGGCCTTGACTTCTATGTCTTTCCCTGATGGTAAGCATTGTTCCTCCTCATCAGAAATGAAAGGAGGAAACATCTGTTCACCAAGAAAGTAGCTTTCTATGGTCTTATTTTTCTTCCCTTTTCTGGGCATTTTCCCAGTCAGTTACTTGACTTCTGAGATTCCTTTCCACCCCCGCCTAGATCTGCCCAGCTAGTGCTTGGGGTCTGAGACTCAAATGCTGCTCCCCAGCCTGAGGGCTTTCAGTGGGGGGAGGGGCTGCTATTCAGTGAGAGATTAAGTACTGCTGCTCAGGTGGGGTCAGGGCCACCTCCCAGGCTCAGTTCCCTCAGGGGGTTTATGCAGAGATCTTCAGTAATGGAGCGGAGCTCCTGCCTGCTTGGGGAGCCCGGGTCTGCTGCTGTCCCTGTCTCTGCCCCTGCCACCCGAGGGGGCCTGAGTTATGGAGACAACCCCCCCTCCCCTCTTGGCCAGCTCAGAAGTCTCCCTCACTGACCTGTAGCGCCTGTGGGTGGAGGGACCTTCCCAGGCTGCCGGCGGTTCCGTTCCTGAAGCCTACTTGGATCTGCTCCTCTTGGGGTGCCCGGCCAGGGCTGGGCAGGGGTGGGCTCCGCTGTCCGGTGCATGACGGGCCCCTGGGGACAGTTTTCCAGGGCTCTCTGGACCAGCAATCTCTTCCACTGCGTTGCTGTGTGGCTTGCACTGCTCCGGAATTTGTGGGGAGTTCTTTTTACAGGAAATTTATGGGATGTGGGTTCCAGAGCTCGCATATGTGAGTCTTTCTACTCCGCCATCTTGGCTCCTCCCCCCCATACATTCTTATTAAGCACATTTTCACATTAGTCATGTTGTGTAGAGGAATTAAAATGGAGAAAAACCATGAGAAAAAAACGCACCAAAACCTATCACAGGAGAAAATGTTCTGCTTCATTCTGTGTTCCATTTCTATAGTTCTTTCTCTGCATGTGGATGGCATTTTGCCTCAAGAGTCCTTTGGGAATGTTTTAGGTCCTTGCATTGCTATGGAGGGCTAAATCTACCAGAAAAATTCCTCACACACTGTGGTTGCTGCTGTGTACAAAGTTCTCCTGGTTCTGCTCCTTTCACTCAACATCAGTTCATATAAGTCCTTCCAGGCCTCTCTGAAGTCTTCCTGTTCATCATTTCTTATAGCACAATAATATTCCATTACATTCATATACCACAACTTGTTCAGTCATTCCCCAGTTGATGGACATCCCCTTGAGTTCCAGTTCTTGGTCACCACAAAGAGAGCTGCTATAAATACATTTGTATATGTGGGACCCTTTCTCACTTTTATAATCTCTTGGGGATATAGTCCTAGAAGTGATATTTCCAGGTCAAAGGGATGCATATTTTTGTAGCCCTTAATTTCTGTAGAGGGTATAATCAGGTTCCTTCAATCCTCACATCCAGAGTTACCAGATGTTATCACTTCTAATTCCACAATATACATCACTTCCATTTCTCTTCCTCCACTCATACAACCAGTTTATCACCTCTCACCAAGATTGTTAAAAATTACCTCCCAGTTGGCCTCCCAGCCCCTATAGCTCTCCTGTCTGGTCTCAGTCCACCTACTGAAGTGTAATATTAATAAGTTACAGATCTGACTATGTCACTCCCTATGCCTAAGAAGCTTCATATTTCCTTCTTAAATCAAGGATAAAAATTTTGTCTTTTAAAGCTGTTCACAGTTTGACTCCAGCTTACTTCTCTTAGTTTATTGTATGTTTTTTTTTCTTTCATGGAAACAACATTCCAGCCAAGTTGGCCTACTTGTGGCTCCTCACACATGACATTTTATCTCTTAAGCTTTGCACAGACTGCCTCCCCCCACTCCCATGACTGGGATGCCCTCCCTGCTTCCCTCTGCCTCATAGAATCTCTGTCTTCCTTCACAATTCAATTCATCTTCCCCTCTTGCAGGAAGCCTGTCCTGAGCTTTCCAGGTGCTAGTGCCCTCTCCATGGAAATGACTCTGTATGTACTTCACATTTAGTTTTCTGTGTTGTTTCATCCCATTAGAATGTAATCTTAAAAGCAAGGACAGTGCCCTACTAGCCAGAAGTAACATGCTCTTTATTCTTCTGAAGTTATAACAATGATTTTCTGTAAAAATAAATCTATCTATGTCGTCTATCTCCTGAAAGCTCTTAGTGAGTCTTCCCCATCTTATACCCTTGCGTCTACCTGTTTTGCCTCTTATGGCTACTACTCGGTGAATATTTGTTGAGGCAAATGAGCATCTGTTTAACTGAGTTTGCTCATAATATTAATTTAATAATAATTGCTAGCATTAACATAGCACTTTAAAGTTTGCAAAGGACTTTGCAGCTATTTCATTTTATTCTCACATTTACTGGGATGAAGAAGCAATTGTCTCCATTTTACACATGAGTAAACAGAAAAGCAGAGGTTGAGCATCTTGCTCAGGGTCACAGGGTTAGAATGGGACTAAGACTAGATTTGCTGTCGAGTCTTCCTGACTTCAGGTGCAGTACTCTATCTACTGGTCCATGTGAGCAAGGTAACTTGCCGTTATTAGTTTGAAAAGGGAGGAATGAATTCTCTTGAACAAAGCCTTCCTCACACTAACTATAATAATAAATAATTTTTGATAGTTTTTTTATGAATGACTATCTTCACTTTTTGAATTGTGTCCTATGATTTGGAGTAATTCATCATTGATGATGACTTTGACACAATGTGAAAAATCTTGGAACATCTGCTTTTTTTTACTATGTTGAAATTGTCATTTATTTTGTCTTGTATTCTGTTTCTTTTGATTAGGGTAAATTGGGGAGAGGAAGCAATTGACACCTTTGGCTACTCACTCTTGCTATACTTTACTACCCAGTGCTTTCCTGCTCTGAAGGAGGCAAAACTATTTTTGCTTTTTAGTAACATCATCGTGGGTTGGTTATATTCTCAACCTTCCCACTTTCTTACAGATGATACAAGTCAACAGGAAGTTGTTTTGGATTTAGAGTTGCAATCTGGTGATAAAAATCAACTAGTGGAAAATAACTTTTTGGCTTTGGGGAGAAGAAATATGAGAAATAATCTAAGCTTGGTTATTTCCATCTGTGATTGCACCAAATTTCATTCTTGGTTGAATTTTAGATAACTAGTCAGCTCTGCATTCTCCTACACATACATATGCAGAAAAGTAACTGAATATCCTTAGTCAGGATGCCTGAAATTAATACCCTTGTGTCCCATAGTCATTGATTTGTAATTCCTGTAGGACACTTAAAATTATGGTAGAATTTTTTCTAAATGAATCAAAATAAAAAGCTCTTTTCAATAACAGCTTTAGTTATCCATCAAGAGAAGAAAATAACATTTTCTTCTTGGGGTAACAAACCCTGATTATAATGACCAGGGAAGAAAGTTATATTTAGTTATTATATTTAAGTACCTATGTATCTTTCTTAAAAATTGGTTAGCTTGTCTTTGTGTCTAGTGGATACAAGTGTAAACATTAGTGTATAACATCTTGGCATTCAATATTTAAAATATTATGCCAGTAATAGAATTCTTGAACTTTTTTTTTTTTTTTAAAGTTCAAAGTCTATTTTAATTCCCTTGTTTTACCTGTGAGGGATTAAAGGCCTAGAGATTGATTTGCCTGAGATCACAAAACTAGTCAGTAGTAGAACTTGGCTTTGCAGGCAGCAGGTACTTAACAAATGGATCCTGAATGAATAAATGAATGAACTCTAGAAATAGAGTTGAGGTCTTGTGACGTCCAGTAGAGAGTGTTCTTTATACTTCACTAAATTTTATAAAGTCTTTGGGTTTAGTAGCCAAAAAACATTTTTGTAGCATTTATATATCACTTTTCCCCCCCAACTAGGTCTTAAAAATATACACCTTTAATTTTTCTAGTTTATTATTAACACACAATATAATATATTTTTTTCCATTTAATAGAGGTAAATAATGCAGTTTTAAGAAGTGCTTTTGGTAAGCACAAATCTTAGTCTAAAACTCTTTATATTAATGTGTCCTATATTTTAATGTTATAAATTTCAGTCTAACTTTTAAAATGCTAATAATCACTATCCTTGTACATAAAATAGCAAAAAGATTTCCCTTAGGTTTTGTTGCAATTTTTACTCTTTGTGGGGTCGTTATACTGCTTTAGGCTACGAATACATGTGTTTGGACTATCGTGATATTTTTCATTTTAATTCATGTATCAAAGTATACTGTTGGCACAGTATACCTGCTTTTTACTAGTAATTTTTCAAAGAGTGGAGGGTCCCTGGGGAAAAAAAAAAGAAAATAAGTGAACCAATCCTAGTGTTATGTTTATATAATGCACATGTTCTAAGTAATATTTAACATAGTGCCTTAGTACATAGTAGGTACTTAATATGTGCTAGTTGAGTAATAAGTGCTAGGTGATAGAATAATAAGTCAAAAGCTTAAAGCCTTACACATATTCTTTGCTTACTAAAATGTAGATTAAATGGTAGATATCAGTTTTGTTAGGGAAGGTACTGGTTTGCTGTGTTTTCTTCATTTTTTTGTCCTTGTATGACAACCTCCTGTGTAGTGCATTGTAATATGGTAGGCACTTTTAAATATAAATGTTGATTAGAAATGAATGGGTATAAGATTGGGAGTAAATCCACTAGGCATGGAAAGCAATGCCTTGTTTATTTGGCTTTCTCTTGATACCTATGAAGATTATAATAACATATATTTTCCAAAAAGAATTGATTTTAAGTAAAATTTTCTTTTCTTTGCTCTTAAATTTGTTTGCATTTTGAAATCCAACATTTGTTGTTTATTGTGGTGATCACAAGTTCTTTTCAGTTGTAGCTCTTCATTAAATTATCTAAAACTTTTTGAAACATTGCTCCCAAAGCTACTTTGTAATAATTACATGATTAAAATCATTATAATATTATGGATTTTTAAATCTTAAAAATTATTTAATAATATTTAATAAGTTATGAAACTTTCTAATAACTTTGTAAATTGGAATGTTGCCCCCCCCAACAAATAGTGATTGCTCCGTATGCAATGAAAATAAATATTAGCTGAAATCAAAATGAATACTATTTGGACACTTAAATTACAAGGTTCTAAATGTTAAATTTGACATTAATTTCACATGGATAAAATATTTGGTTAAAAAAAGAAAACAATGGCAATTACTGAGGAATTTCTTATTTTGATAAATGTAACTTAGATAGTCTTGCCCCCTGCTGGGCTACTGAAGCTTTCTAAAAATACCAGATGTCTTCAGACTGAGTCTTGTGAATCGTGGTTAAACTTATATAATCTTATGTTTTTTGAGCATTTGGGTTATTATTTTGTTAGTAGTGATGATAATGGTGGTAGTAGTGGTGGTGATTGTTGGTTGCCAGCTATATATATATCCACTAAGACCCAGTTAAAGAGAAAGAAAATAATATGTAATGTACTAGTTTCAAATGCAGCCTTCAAGTATTGCAGAATAATCCTTCCTTAAGAATTCCAGGAATATCTTAATTTTAGGAACTTTTTAGGCATTACTAATGTCTGTTAGCTATAAAGATGTGGAAAAGCTTCCACATTTCATCAAAAAATAAACCTTGTTTCATAAATGAATTTTGAAAAGAAAAGGCAGTGCCTAGCTAGTATGGTCAACAGAGAGGTATTTCTATAAAAATACATTTCAAAGGTCAGTGACTATAAGGGGATAGCTTCCTTTGAGTCTCTGCAGCTCAGGTAATAATTTGGCCTTGGAAAGGTATGGAAGGGGAAAGGACAGAGGAAAGGACAAGATTAGTTTACTTCAAACCAACATAAGTAAGTGAAGATAGGTCAAAATATGCTGTTGAACATTTGGATTTTTTTCCACAAAAGAAAAGAAATTATTTATAGCTATGTACTTGGAAACATAGCAACAATAAATTCTGACTAGTCTAGTCTTAAGAACCTCAGAGTCTATTAAAATCTACTCCATTGACTATATACATATATATATATACACATATATATAACAAGAGAGCTATATATATAATATATAAGAGAGCTATATAAATATATATATTATATATATATATATTTCAACAAGAGAGCTGTTGCAAAAGGGGCAAGAAAGGGCAGCTTTATAGCTTTTTTATCTGGTAGGGGAAGAGGTATTGATTGTGTGGTAAGAGGAAACAGTATGAATTTGTATTGTAATTTCATAATCCAAATAGCAAAGTTGTTGGTAGATGCTAATGCCCCAGGATTCATAACTAATTTTCTGATAATAAGACAGGGTACATGAGTCAAAAATTCTTAGGTTGAAGTATAAATTTAATAAGAATTAATAAATTATTTATTAGTATTAAAGACTGAAGACATGTCTCTTATCTTTTGCCCCTTATTTTGTACTATCACATTTTATAGTGACTTAGTTTTTTCCTCTGAGAATAATCCCTCTTTTCTGCTTCTTGTATGAATGAAAGAATGAATGAATGACATTTATTAAGCACTTGCTATGTGACTGGCATTGAGGATACAAAAGCGTGACAGTCCCTTCCTCAGCATTCTAATGAAGAGACAACATATTCTAGAAAGTGGTAATCAAGGAGCGGTGTTTTATAAATGTGTATATGATATATTTCATATATTATATATATTTATATTTTGGGGGTTGGAAAGGTGTGGGAGAGTAAGGGACAAGATTAGTTCACCTCAAACCAATTTAAGAAAAGAAAGATATTTTAAAATGTTATTGAATATTTGGATTTTTTTCAGAGGTAATTCAAGTTTTGCAGAATGAACCATCCTTAAGAATTCCAAGAATGTCAGAATTTTAGGAACTTTTAGGCACTGCTAGTAATTGTCAGCTATAAAGACATGGAAAAGTTTCCATATTCATACATACATACACATATATTCACACACGTAAAAATTGTTGAATACCCCCAAGAGTTTTTGTTCATGTGGATTCTTTCAGTATATACCATATTAGAAATTGAAAGTGATGAATTATAATTAATTGAAAACTAACAGTAATAAATCTATTACATAACAGAAATGACATTTTTATGAAAAAAACCATGTTTACAAATGACTTAGAAAAGTGGCGTTGCTTTTAAATATTTTTTCAAATCTCTTTAATTCTTGACTTAATAAAAGACAACTAGATTCTCATATCTGCTTCTGCATTGAATGTGTTGCAATATGTTGTCTTTCCTGAAGTACATGAAGAAAATTTGACCTCACACAAATATATAATTGTAAGAGGGATGTTATTTTAATAGGCAGATAATATCTCAGTATCGTTTTGAAAATAGTTTTGACCTTCCTGTGTCTGGAAGAGTCTAGGAATACCTAAAGGTCCATACCCTATCTAGTATGAGTGAACCCAGGCACTTTGGAATATAATGACTTTTGAGCAGCTAAATATGATACAATCAGAGATTGGCAAAAAATGTTTGGGCCAAGTAGTTTCACTGCAGGATTTGTGCTTCATCTGTTTCTATATCCCCTTCTTCCTCTCTGGGAATGAACCTAGTTTGCTTAGACTGCTTTAATGTTCTTTTAAAAAAAAGTTTTACCAAAAGTGATTGTGATATAGCCAGAATTGTACGTGGATATGTTTTCTATATGGCCTGCGTTATTCATTTAAGCTTTATTTAAAGCTATTATATTTTTACATTTTCTTTTTCAAGGCTTACTTTTTATATCATACTGTGGCATGACATTAAGAAGGCAGAATGATTATAATCCTCTATGGTGTTCTAAGTTAGCAGCGCTTCTGTGGGGGAGTTTCTTATCGAGTCCAAGAAGAAAGACGTCTTGGATATTTATATCATCTGATATATTTTCTGCAATTGTTTAAAAAATGTTTTTAATTGTTTTAATTAAATAATTTTAATTGTTTAAAAAATTGTTTAAAAAACGGTTATTACCGTCCATTCGTACTTACTTGCGTCTTAATCCTCTTCACAACCATACTACCATCAGTGTAATTCTTTAAGACCTTACTTAAACTCATTATATTTTATATAAAAAGCACTCAACTAGCGGATTAGTCTACTAGAGATCTTGAAACCTTACTTCAAGGAGCTCAAAACCAGTTTTTGTATGCCTCATTCTTACTAAGTTCAGAGGCTTTTCTGTCCCCCTTTTCCTGCCAAAATAGTCTCAAGACTTCAGGGAAATGAAAAGTGGCCTTTCTTTACAAAAAGAATGAAGCTTTCTGTTCTTTTTATGTTAAAGTCAACCATGTATAATAATAGTTCAGTTAATCTCATGGGTTCAGTCCCCATATGGGTCATTTAGCTTTCTTTTTTTACCATGGCAACAAGCTGCTGTCATGGCCTTAGCTTTACAAATGCATGTTGGAGTTGAATATGAGAGTATGGATGGTTCTGTGGTACAGGGGAGATAGGGCTTGTGGACAATTTATAGCAAATGACCCTTTAATGGTAGGTTTATAGCACCATCTTCAAATAAAAGATGTTACATCATTATTTGTAGATAATACTTTTGGGTGTAGATATAAGATCTTACCCAGGTGTAAGATTTGACTGTTAGAACAACTTCCTTTTTATCTGTAGAAGATATGAATAAATGTTTTGATTCAGCTTTATTTGATGCAATATGGTGTTTTTATGCAAGCTGTATATTTCCAAAACTCTTTAAGGTTTAAATACAGTTGAATTAAAACCAAAACATAATTTGTACAAAGATCTAGCATTCAGCCATGTGTGGGAAATAGAAATTAATTTATAGGTACAGAATAGTCAAGTTTAATATTGTAGCTCACCTTTTCAGAGAGTGTGGTAAAATGATGATAATAGCTTTGCATAATATATCATCTTTTTCCAAGGCACTTTTATGTATGATGTCTTATTTTATCTATTTATATAAGTAGAACAAATAGTATTTGTAATACATTAAAGATTAGAGAATTAAAAAAACGACCAAAAAGTCATGATGGTATGTATCAGAACTAGGGAATAAAATGCATCATTGCTTTCTAGTTTAAAACTTTTTCTAGCACTTCTAACTTAGGTTAGAAATTTAAAGAGGGATAGAGTTGGAATTTTTGATTTTTCAAAGAATATGCACGCAGTAGTATAAGAATCAAACCAACCCTTAAAGTATATGATTTTAAGATACATGTTAAGGCTTTTTTTTTTTTGCAATGTGAAAATATATGTTAAAAATCATTGAACTGTAAAAGTACCCTGTGACTCAGAAAGTAGCCAAGGAAGTCAGAGACAGATGGAAAGGTCCTACTCCACAAAAAATATATGAAGGAAAACTTTCTGTAGTAGCAAAAAGTGGAAGTAAAGTGGTTTCCCATTGATTGGTGAATGGATGAATGAATTGTGAAAACCATGGCATATGAAAGTAATGAAATACCAATATTATTTTGCCATGAAAAATAATGAATATAATGAATGTGGAGAAATTTGAGAAGGCTTGCAAGAATAGCTAAGTGAACAGACTCCACGAATCCCTTAATTACATAAAGTAAAATGGTATTGAAAGAACTCAGCATTCTGGTCCACATAGTAGCTTCAGAGGACTGATTACGGAGGATGTCTCTTGTTCTCTCAGCAGTAAAGTGGTGTAATGAGGCATACATTTTCAGTCTTAAACCGTGTGATTTGTTTTGTTTGGCTGTACTTGTTTGTTGTGAAGGAGGAGTTTATTCTGTATATTATCATACTTAGTTGATGTATTGATTAGTTTTACTGGTATCTTTTTTTCTTCATATATATTTTATGTTAACAAAGGATGGCATGCTAGGTAAGGGATGTATTCTTAAATGACAGTGATATAAAAAGTAATTTCCACCATAGGACACTGGGTCTTCATTTTATCACTCATGAAATGATACTCTTAAGAGTGAGGCACAAAAAAAAGAGAGAGAGATGACAGAAACTTGATCTACAAAGACAATTATATTGAAATTGGTTAGAAATTGGAGCTCATATGTGGGCTTTTGGAAGAACTAATTCCATGAAGAACATGAAGAATCTGAAGACGGAAGAGATAAGACTAGATATCATTAATCAAATATGAAAGCCCACATTAGACAGGAGGGAGTTGAAGACCTTCCCCACCCATTAATGGACCTGCCCATTAAGGGAAAGCTTGATTAGGGGAGGTCCCTACCTTTTGTTAATTTTGTAGTGAAGCACTGCTTCTCAAGGGTGTGATGCCCTCTGACTCTGAAAACTGTGTAAGTACTATGAGATGAGGTTTTCCTTTGGGGCTTACTGATTGGAAGTGTTTGACCACATGAGACTCTGGGCAGCCACTTAGGCGTCCCCATGCTTTGAAAACCCAGATGTTGGTGCTTCTGTCTCTGGTAACTGTGTATGTACAGTCAGACAGTTATCCATCTGTTGATCTATGATGTATGTAGTGCTTATGTGTAAGGCAGCTGGAATCATTGTCTGTTGATCTTGATTTCTCTGTATTTTCTCTGAAGTTCAGGGTGCTGACTTTTTCCCCTGAATTAAGTAAATGATACATGTGCTTGATTAAGGTGATTGTTGATCCCTCAAGTTGCTTTCCTTTTAGAAAAGCAGATCAAAGACCCTGTGATAGCAGGCCTTCCTGTGTATGTCGGGGTCCTTACTTTTATATGAACTCCTTAAAAAATACTAAGAAAATGATGTTAGGGAGAAGAGGAGGAATTTTTACTTAATCACTTAACTAAGGGAAGGAGGAAAAGAGAGGAAGAATTAGATGACTAAATAAATTAAAAGAAGTCAGTAAAATAAGTAAAACTAAAAAATTATGGAAAGAATTCATAAACAGGTGGGGCAGAAGTTGAAAATGGAGAAGAAAGCTTGTGGAAATTGGATTGATTCAAAATAGATAAGGGTAAAACTCATAATAGGGACAAAGTACTGACTTAAAAGAGGAAGAGAAACCCAAAAAGATCTTAATTAAGAAACTCCCTTCCTCCAAAATCAGAGACACAAAGGTGAATACAACAGCTGGCCTGAAACTTAACATGAGGGGGAAACAACTAAGATCTTGTCTCCAAGTTCTACCACCTCCTGGCAAATAGAGAAGAAATGGAAGCAGTGTCAGATTTTTTATTCTCAGGCCAAAAGATTACCACAGACAGTGACTGCAGTCATGAAGTTAAAAGATACTTTCTCCTTTAAAGAAAAGCTGTGGCAGATTCAGACAGAATCCTAAAAAGCAGAAACATCATCTTGCCAGCAAAGATCCATGTAATCAAAACTATGTTTTTTCCAGTGGTAATGTATGGCTCTGAGAATTGGATTATAAGGAAAGCTGAATACCTTACTTTCAAATTGTCCTGGAGAAGACTTTTGAGAGTCTCTTGGACAGCAAGGAGGTAAAATCAATCAGTGCTTAAACTAATTCAGGCTATTCATTGGAAGGACAAATACTGAAACTGAAGCCTAAATACTTTGGCCACGTAATGAGAAGATGGGGTTCATTGGGAAAGACCCTGATGTTGGGAAAAATTAAAGTCAGAAGGAAAAGATGATAAAATATGAAATGGATAGATAATGTCATCAAAACAACAAACATGAACTTGGACAGACTTTAAGACATAGTGGAGGATGAAAAGGCCTGGAATGCTGTGGTCCATGGGATCACAAAGAGCCAGACATGACTGAATGATTGACAACAAAAAGGGAAATCCAAAGTCAGAGATGAGGAGGGAGAGCATTCCAGACAGAGTGGATGATCAGTGAAAACTCCAAGAGATAAGAGATGGATTGTGAGAAACTTGTATAAGAAATCTTGAGTGAGAAACGTCAGGAAGCAAGTATCCCTGAGTTTGGACAAAGCAACTCTTAGGATGTATCTCCCTTAACCCATCACATGGATACTCTTTCTCCTTCACGGAAACATCTATAATATTTCTGAGTTACCAAAGACAATCAAAATATCAAAATAAAGTTGTTCTACACACTGAACAGTTTCTAGGAAATTAAGAATTAGAACTCAAAATTAAGCATAAGAGAAGAGGAAGGAAGGCAGCAAGCATTTATTAAGTACTTAACTGTGTTCCAGGCATTGTGCTGAGAGCTTTACAAGTATTATCCCCCTTGATTTGCAAATCTCAAAATATCTCATATCTGCAAGCTTTCCAAAAGTCTATACCAGTCACATTACTGTTATTTTTAAAAATAAATTAATAAGCACCTTAATGCCAAAAATGGAAAGCAACATATACAAAATGTTACATGAATGGATTAGTACTTCAAGCGTAGATCTCACAGATGAAATCAGATAATCATTTTTTTATCCAAGAAATCAGAGTTGAATCAAAATTATTCCACATGAATGGCTAATAGGAGAAGACAAAGGAGATCTCTTGACTTGCTATGGATTTTTGTTTTTATGAAAAGAGGTCTTATAATGTCTTAGGGCTGGATGTAATCATCAAAAACAAGAATATATGGAAAACCTCACCCTGTATTAGGAATTGTTCTTCCATTTAGACTTTAAACAAGATACCTTCCATCAACCTGGTCTTTGATGAGCTTCTGTTTTCTCTGTATTTGAACCAAATTTTAAAATCCAATAATATAATGAGCTGCAGATACCTAAAAACATCAAATATTTTTAGCATATTTTCATGGAAAATCAGTATTTTTGTTTCTCACAAAGCAATAGATGTCCATTCTGGGGGTAGGGTTAGAAATACAGTAAATAACAGCGGTGTGTTAGATATTGGTCTCAATTTAAGGGAAAAAGCCCACTAATATTGACTTTCAAAATCATTAGGATTGTAAGCTCTAGATGAAGCTGCTGTTAAACTGCCATGCTGTTAATCTCATTTCCTCAATAGGAACTTTTTGTTCATCAGATTTTTCACATGGTTTTTATATTGATTTATTTTGCTGTATTTGCAACTTCTAAAGAACAGTCATTGAAAGTCTTTTTAAAAAGCACTCCTAATTATCTTAAGAAGTCAAACTGGAATTTTCACAACTTACATGTGATTTATTAGATCATGTGAATGAAATTCAGTGTTTTTCTAAATTCATGTCTTTGACAGTTTCAGCTAAAGAAAATTAAGGGCAATTCCTCCTCCTTCCTAAGTTTATCTTGTGAAACCTTGTCCTCATCAATATCTTTCTTAATGGATTATCTTTGTGAGCATTAGAATGTGGAACTAGGTATATAGAGAGCTAAATAAGCGTCTTGTGAAATAGCATGACAGTGTCCTGTTTTATAGCATTCTATTGTTTTAGTGAAAAATCACCTCCTCTATGAGGCTATTTGTAATTTCTCTGACTTTAGTATCCCCCCACTCCAATTATCATGTTTTTTCTCTGTTTATATTTATCCTTTATCATGCATATACATTGTTTTCTTCTGTTGTGGTTTTAATGTATGTATTTTTAAACAATTTATATTATCTCTCTTAAAGAGTACACTTCGATGATTGTTAGATATATTACAGCTACTATTAGTGTGGAAAAATAAAGCAGTTCAAACCCATAACAAAACAGAGTGAGATGTTAAAAGTACAAGGTAAAGCCTGGTCTAACATAAAAAATAGCATAAAGAACTGATGAACTATTTCTGAGTTCACGGAAACATGCACCACACATACTGAGAAGCAGAATTGTTTTTTGAATTTACAGAAATTCCCAAATGGATATGGAGAGTATTCCATACAACACAAATTTGTACAATGTAATACTTTATGAAAGGCTATAAAATTTATCTAAGAGGTAGAAATTTTTTAAAAGTGCATCAGTGGGGGGAGGAGCCAAGATGGCGGAGTAGAAAGACTCACATATGCTAGCTCCGAACACACAGCCCATATATTTTCTGTAAAAAGAACTCCACACAAATTCTGGATCAGTGCAAGCCACACAGAAATGCAGGGGAGGAGATTTCCCTTCCAGAGAGCCCTGGAAAGCCGTCCCCAGGGGTCCATCGTGCACCGGAGAGTGGAGCCCACCCCTGCAGTGCCCTGGCCACCCGGCCCGAGAGGAGCAGATCCGAACAGACTTCCCGGACAGACTCTCTGGTGGCCGCGAAGGTCCCTGCACCCACAGGCACACAGGTCAGTGAGAGAGACGTCTGGGCTGGCTGAGAGGGGAGCGGGGTGTCTCGGTGACTCGGCCCCCTTGGGAGGCAGCGGCACAGGCAGCTGTGGCCAGGGGCTCCCCAAGCAGGCAGGAGCTCCATTGTTGAAGGTCTCTGCATAAACCCCCTGAGGGAATTGAGCCTGGGAGACAGCCCTGCCCCCACCCAAGCACCAGAACTTAAGCTCACATTGAATAGCAGCCGTTCCCGCCACTGAAAGCCCAGAGGCTGGGGAGCAGCATTTAAATCTCAGACCCCAAGCATTAGCTGGGCAGATCTAGGCAGGGGTGCAGAGGAATCTCAGAAGTCAAGTAACTGGCTAGGAAAATGCCCAGAAAAGGGAAGAAAAATAGACCATAGAAAGCTACTTTCTTGGGGGACAGATGTTCCCACCTTTCTTGCTGATGATGAGGAACAATTCTTACCATCAGGGAAAGACGTGGAGGTCGGGGCCTCTGTATCCCAGACATCCGAGGTGGATGTCCGGTGGGCTCAGGCCATGGAGGACCTCAAAAAGGATTTTGAAAAGCAAGTTAGACAGGTGGAGGAAAAACTGGGAGGAGAAATGAGAGAGATGCAAGAAAAGCATGAAAAATGGGTCAATACCTTGCTAAAGGAGACCCAAAAAAATGCTGAAGAAAATAACACCTTGAAAAATAGGCTTACTCAATTGGTAAAAGAGGTTCAAAAAGCCAGTGAGGAGAAGAATGCTTTCAAAAGCAGAATTAGCCAAATGGAAAAAGAGGTTCAAAAGCTCACTGAAGAAAATAGTTCTCTCAAAATTAGAATGGAACAGATGGAGTCTAATGACTTTCTGAGAAACCAAGAAATCACAAAACAAAACCAAAGGAATGAAAAAATGGAAGAGAATGTGAAATATCTCATTGGAAAAACAACTGACCTGGAAAATAGATCCAGGAGAGACAATTTAAAAATTATGGGACTACCTGAAAGCCATGATCAAAAAAAGAGCCTAGACATCATCTTTCATGAAATTATCAAGGAAAACTGCCCTGACATTCTAGAACCAGAGGGCAAAATAAGTAGTCAAGGAATCCATCGATCACCACCTGAAAGAAATCCAAAAAGAGAAACTCCTAGGAACATTGTGGCCAAATTCCAGAATTCCCAGGTCAAGGAGAAAATATTGCAAGCAGCTAGAAAGAAACAATTCCAGTATTGTGGAAATAAAATCAGGATAACACAAGATCTAGCAGCTTCTACATTAAGGGATCGAAGGGCGTGGAATAGGATATTCCAGAAGTCAAAGGAACTAGGACTCAAACCAAGAATCATCTACCCAGCAAAACTGAGTCTAATACTTCAGGGGAAAATATGGTCTTTCAATGAAACAGAGGACTTTCAAGCATTCTTGATGAAAAGACCAGAGCTGAAAAGAAAATTTGACTTTCAAACACAAGAATGAGAAGAAGCATGAAAAAGTAAACAGCAAAGAGAAGTCATAAGGGACTTACCAAAAGTGAACTGTTTACATTCCTACATGGAAAAACAATATTTGTAACTCTTAAAACTTTTCAGTATCTGAGTAGTTGGTGGGACCACACACACACACACGCACACATACATGTACACACATGCGTGCACTCACACATACACACGTATGCATATACAGAGACAGAGAACACAGAGTGAATTGAATAGGATGGGACCATGTCTTAAAATAAATTAAGGTAAATGGTGAGAGAGAAATGTAGTGGGAGGAGAGAGGGTGAAATGGAATGGGGTAAATTATCTCTCATTCAAGAGGCAAGCAGGAGACTTTTTAGTGGAGGGAAAAAGAAGAGCTGAGAAAAAACATGAAGTTTACCCTCATCACATTCAACTAAAGGAAGGAATAAAATGCACACTCAGTTTGGTATGAAAACCTATCTTACGATAAAGGAAAGTGGGGGAGAAGGAGATAAGCAGGGTGGGGGGATGATGGTAGGGAGGGCAATGGGAGGAGGGAGCAATTTGAAGTCAACACTCGGGGAGGGACAAGATCAAAAGACAGAATAGAAACAATGGGGGGCAGGATAGGATGGAGGGAAATACAGTTAGTCTTAGACAACACGACTGTTATCGAAGTCATTTGCAAAACTACACAGATAGGGCCTATATTGAATTTCCTGCCTTCCCCAAGGGAATGGGTGGGGAGGGAGGAATGGGAAGAATTTGGAACTCAAAGTTTTAGGAACAACTCTTGAGTATTGTTCTTGCTACTAGGATATAAGAAATACAGTTAATGGGAAATAGAAAGTCATCTGGCCCTACAGGACAAAAGAGAAGATGGGGACAAGAGAAGGGAGGAATGATAGAAGAGAGGGCAGATTGGCGATAGGGAAAATTAGAATGCTCGGTGTATGGAGGAGGGGATAAATGGAGAGAAAATTTGGAACCCAAAATTTTGTGAAAATGAATGTAAAAAGTTAAATAAATAAATTTATATTTAAAAAAAAAAATACAAAATTGCATCAGTGGTTTGTGAACTCTCCTGATTTTAAATCCATTGAAAGCCTTTCTAATCAAAGCCAGACTTTGAAAAATGGGCTTTTAATATCCGATGTGATGAAAATGTGGTTTCATAAAATATTTTCGAATGTCTCAAAATCTTATGAACTGAATGCCAAATCATGTAAAATAAATGATTGCAACTAATGGAAGATGTATTCATTCAATATTGAAGCTTTTTTTAAAGATATAAAAAGTTTTAAGGTTTATTTTGTAAGTGAATATATTTTATTATTTTGCTTTTGTTTGGTAATTTACACATGGCTATATGTATGAAAAAAAGACTTTTCACTTGATTATGCTTTCCTTAAAGTTTATCCTCCAGTACCAAAATGCTTTTATATTCTTGACCACTAAGTTGTAAGAGTTAGATGCAGAGAGTTGTTATAAGCTTACTTTTGTTAATTATCAGAAAGATTTCAATTTAGTCAGTCAAGACACTCACTGCCTACCAATCTAGCAATAAATAGCCTTCTACTTGTACCCACCCCTGCCATGTTAGAGTTCGAGAACATGAGGGCTATGGACTTTCATGAAATGTAATGAATACCATTGAGACCAGTCTGGAATTGGATTACAAAAACTCATTTGCATAAGTCCTAGAAACCTTGTATGCCCTTATTGAGGAGGATTTCATTTTAACTTTAATCAGAACTCCATTTAAATAATTTAAGATATTTTAGGCAGAGTGACTGACTGAAACTTAATGTATTTTTCCTTATACTGTAAGATTGCATTGACTTATAGGTTGAGTATGTATGAAAGATCATATGATTTTGAAATACTGCATAATGCATTGCTTTAATTTTACATAAGGTGGATCTATTCACTACAGGATATTGTAAATATTGAAATGGAAAACTTATTTTAATCTTTATTAAGCATATAATATCAAACATCATCAAGTATATCAAGGGTCAGTTTGTATAACTTACAGTTTACCCTACTTCTCAAAGACATATAAACATGTGTTTTATGCTTTTTCTTTAACATTTTTTTAACAATTAAGTCAATCAAAGTTGATACTTTTTCCTCTTTGATGTCCTGTGAACTTCAGCAAATAAAAATGACTCACCAATATCATTTTCTGATTTTTCTCTGACTTCATGGGATGCTTCAAATTAATTCTTCTACTTTATTGACTTATTAAATGTCACATTTTAAGGGGAATAAGTGGGTATCCATAATTTGGTTTTTTGATTATATGTACTATTAAAGTATTTTCAAACCATGCTTATCTTCTTCATCTCGATCAAGGGTTCATAACCTGGACCTCCAAAGGCTCTGTGGATAAATATGAGCGAACCTGTGAATTTCAGTATAATTGGTTTCCTTTGTAATCTGTGTATTTTGTTTCTGCATTCAAAACCATTATTTTGAGAAGGGGTCCAGAGGATTCACCAGACCACCAAAGGGATCCATGATACAGAATATGTTAAGGACTCTCCATCTAGATTCATTAATTTTCTTATTCTTTCCATTGGCCACACAAAGCCAAATCATATAATACAAAAATATTATACAGAAAGATTTAATGAATACGTACTCATAAAATAAAACTTCTGTGAGCATAGTTTGCCTAGTTGAAGAAGACTTGGTGGGGTGCGGGGTAATAGTTTTCCCAGTCTTGTCTGTGAATAACTTTTGAATCACCAAACTGGACAACTGTCCTGAGAGTTATTCTGCCCCTTGGATCCACCTTTTCCTATCTTTCGTGCCATTCAGGCTGATTCCTATGGTTTGAAAAATTTAAAATATGGTAGCTTCTTTCAAGAGATTAGAAATACACTACAAAGATGTCCTATGTTTCCTATATTATTTTTCTTTGATAATGTTTTCTCATCATAAAGTGTGGATAAGCAAAACTTGGAGTCTCCACTAATAGAAGTATTGTTGTACTGTCCTTTCCTCATAATTGTATCTGACTTAGTTTCTCTAATCTCAGTGGCTCCTCCAGGTCCTACCATTCCTTAAAAACTCAATTTCTACCTCAGGGATATAGAGAAGGCATTTAAAACTTTGGATTTTGGAATATGCAAACAGCTGAGCTCAGAGTTGCCATTTTCTCCAAAGGTGGGTTTGATCCAAAGAGCAGATTAACTGTTACTTCCACATGTTACCCTCTGAAAGTATTTGCTTAACTTTCTAACCCAGTCTCACAAGGTGGGCAGGGATTTTAGAGGAAAAGTGGAGTATGTTGTCAATCTAGAAAATCTTGATGGATGTTTACTACTCTTGTGCTAGTTGAATTCACTGGTCTCACTATTTTATGGAACATGATCCTTGCTTTGTCAACTAAGTACAACTTTAATTGGTCATAACTAACCTGGGAATACTTCATGTACTTTCCCAGTAACCAGCTATTTCTTTGTCAGACGACTAGGCTAACAGCATTGAAAAGGCTTATCGCCATGTTGGCCGTAGAGAAATTAATTTTTAAGCTACCACATTCTAAGGGAAAATCTCCTAAGGCAGAATGGAGTTGTCATCTGTTTTGGTGAGGGAAAATCTCATATTGGCCAATCACAGATCCTTCAGATATTGAAATATATAAGGTGTTGTGCTAGAAGTTGGAAATAGCCTAGTATGGTGGCCACCCTCTGAGTTTGACTATTAGTATTCTATTATACCATGACTTCCCTTTAATGTTGTTTGATGTCGGCTTTAGTGTATAGACAGAATTAATAGCTTTATTCGATTTTAGTAAATTGAAGAAGTTGCTACATGACATGTCATTTTATTCAGTAACACCTTAAACTTACTATTTAAGGTTTAGAAGACTGTCTTTTCACAACAATTAATTATTAGCACTATATACACAGTCCTATCAAGAAGACAAAGATGACTGATTATTAAGATCCCTGAGTAAAACTAGAGTGATGACTTTAAAATTGGTTAAACCATTCTGTCATTAAAATGACTGAAATAACAGTTAATTCAGAGTAAACCTTTTAATGATAGAATTAGATAAACAATACTAAATTGCTTTATGTTTGCCCATTTTGTGAGTGAAAAAAACCCTGAATCATCTGAAAAATGGTTGGTTCAGTCTCACTGTCTAGACATTACTGGTGTCTGACAAATGTTAGACACCATTATTTTGACAAATGGAATACAGAGCTGGGAAAAACAGGGCTATTTCTGGCCTTACAAGCTGTATTTTGTTTACCCCCATCCTACTTCATATGGTCATGATGTAAAGCATTAATTACAGTGCAGTTCTTGCCTTCATATTCTTACAAGTGCGATCAGATTTTCCCACATCATTTCTGTATTTTCTTTGAATTAATTCACTAACTATTTATTGAGTACTATGTATGTATAAGGAGTTTAATTGATATTTCACACTGTAGCCAAGGAGGCTTAAAGGGGTGCCCTTTGGACCTAGTTTAATGTTGGAATAAGTAAGCACAGCTGCTTTCTAAGCTGTTAAATTGAGTCCGATGCAGTCAACACTGCGGCATTGGGAAATTGAAATAGCTCTAAGAATTGTCAGTGAAATAAGAGGAAAAAGGCGCAGGTGAATGGAACACAACAGAATAAGTGAGCAAAAGTGATTTAAAAATCCCCTTGAGGTAAAGGGTATGATACATTTTTAATTTTTAGAGCATTTTACTTTTAATTTTCTCACAATGTAGGAGTGGAACGATCACCATTTTACAAATGAAAAAACTGAAGCTTAGTAATTTATCTACATAAAGGTCCAAGTCTGAACCAGATCCACACCCAGGCTTCCCCACCCTTATATAATTGTTAGAAAGATTCTGAAAGCTTATAAGGAGGGGAGTAACACTTTTAACTTCCTGATCATTCATCTCTTCTATAAGATATAATATGCCTTGGCAAGATGAATATTGCTTTCTACTCAGGGCTTCACACTGGATTGAGAGGAGGAGTTCTTGGTTTAGATCTTATCTTTGACACTTATTAGTTTTGTGACCATGGACAAGTCATGAGATTCCTTATCTGTAAAATGTGGATACCTGTATGACTCCTCTCGCCAGATTGCTAAGGCTCAAATGAGATATTCTATAGTTGTGCTTTGTCAGTTCTCATTATTCCTGAACATTACTGGTAGTAGTTGCTAGTTCAGAGAGGGATGTCTATCATCAGCCTTTGAGGAAGGGGAGAATACCTTTTAGCCACCAGCCACTACTGCTACCAAAGGGCTTAATGAGGACCCCCATATTCGTATATGGGAGGAGGAAACCAGTATGGATCTAGGTCTTCTGGCCATCTAGCATGAGGTAGTACACATAGTAAGCACTATATAAATATCAGCTGTCATCTGCATCCCACTGATGACTAGTACCAAAAATGAGAACGCATCCACATAAACACATAGGGTGACAGGTGACATAATGGATAATGTATGGCATATGAGATCAGGAAGATCTGAGTTTGAATTCTGCTTTAAACCCTCATTAACTGTGCGATCCTGGCAAATATTGACCTCTCGGTGACTGTTTCCTTATCTGTAAAACGGTGATAAAAATAGTACCTCCCTCACAGGGTTGTTGGGAGGATCAAATGAGTAAACTTCTAAAGAACTTTGTAAACTTTAAAGTGCTATAAAAATGTTAGCTATAATTTCCCGCATTTCCTAGTCATTTCATATGCTAGCAGACTGAAAATTTTTCATTAAGCATATTTAGAAATTAGGGGTAGGAGAGGATTTAAAATTATTTTTCTAGAAGATTTTTCATATAATTTCCATCTGCTTGAAAACAGTTATTACCATTAAAGTTATTACAATTCTTTTTGAGCCTAAGTTTTTAACCTTTTCTGTATCTTGGATCCCATTCTGGTGAAGCCTGTGAACCCTTTTCCAGAATAATATTTTTAAATATATCTAATAAAATACATAGATTACAAAGGAATTCAATTACATTGAAAGTAGGCAAAATATTTTTAATCAAGTTTACAGAACCCAGGTAAAGATTTTTTTTTTCCTAAAGACTTGCTGACCTAAGAATGAGTGAAGCGAGCAGGACCAGGAGAACATCGTGCACTGTAACAGCCACAGTGTGTGACGACAGACCTTGCTAGACTTAGCCCTTCTCAGCAAGGCAGTGATCTAAAACACTTCCAAAAGACTTGTAATGGGAAGTATCCACGTCCAGAGAAAGAGCTATGTAATCTGAAGCATAAAATTATCTTTTTTCGTTGCTTTTCATTTTTTTTCATGGTTTTCCCTTTTGTTCTGATTCTTCTTCCACAGCATTACTAACGTGGAAGTATGTTTAATATGCTCATACATGTGTAGCCTATATCAGATTGTATGCCATCTTGGGGAGGGGGCTGGGGAAAATTTAGAACTCAAAAGTGACTGTTTTCCTAAAGAACAGATGTGCATAATAGTGGGACAGACTTTTGTGGCCTGATGAAAAGTTTTGAGGTTTAAATGAGTTTTTTTGAGGGACATTTTGTCAAGACTTCTATAGTTTGAGCTCTTTTCCACTTGATAGTTGGTACTGTAGCTATTTGAAACATATCAAAATTAGCTTAAAGTTTAAAATATATCTAAGTATCTATGCGTAATAGATTGTATATGTGACATTCTCCTTTCTTCACTTATCAGCGCTGTCATCTGAGAAGCATTTTAAGGAAGGTAAATTCCTTAATCTGCTACTCTCTTTCCTAGCTAAGATCCTAGCTTTGTAATTCTTAGCATCTTACATAGGGATAAGGGTGTGTTTCTGCCCAGGACAGCCACCTTTCCTGTCTGTCCTGTCCGTGTTTCATTTAATCCACCAGAAATTATATTTTAGACAACCTTGGACTCATTTAAGATGAAATTAATCACTGTAGTATCCTCTTGGTTGCTTTTTCAGTCCTGGGTCTCAGAACATTGTAGCTATAAAGGACATTACAGATTATCTACCAGGGGTGGGAAACCTGCAGCCTTGAAGCCGCATGTGACCCTTTGAGTCCTCAAGTGCAGTCCTTTGACTGAATCCAAATTTGCTGAACAAATCCTTTTATTAAACTGTGAAGTTTGGATTCAGTCAAAGGGTCACACTTGAGGACCTAGAGGGCCAATGTGGCTTTGAGGCCGCAGGTCCCACACCCCGATAGACCCCCATTTTGTAAATGAAGAAATTGAGTTCAAGAGAAACCTCAATCTGGTCAATGAGTAACAGAGCCAGCTACGACTCCTAGTTCTCATTCTGGGGTTGCAGTCCTGAGACAGATTTCCTTATCTCCGCAACTGTTGTGTGTCATGGTTTCGTCATTGTTGGTTGGCCTCTGGTGGTCTAAGCATCTTGTGACTGTCTGATACATTCTGTTTCTTTAATAGTAGTGACTTGAATTCCCTTAGATAGCTGAGGTCTTGTTACAGTGAAGTACAATGTTCTAAGAACATTAAACAAATGACTACCATTTAATGTTCTAGGGCTTAACTGTTTCCACCTGAAAAATTTTCCTTGTTCCTTGATGTTTTTCCTTGTTGCATACCATAATAAATATTTCCAAGGTTAAATACCTTAGTGGTATCTTGCCTTTGCGAAATATTTTCTTTTCCTCTTACTCATATATAGAATGGCTTGGAATATTTAATTATCATGACTTTTTCAACTTAAACTTTAGTGATTTAAAAGATGTCAAAATAAACAGCACCACGTCAAAATAACAAGAATGTCCATATGAAAATTCTGTTTTTGCCCACTTGGAAAGAACTTTTGACAACTTAGAGAAAAAAATACGTCATCAAATGTTAACTTCTAAAATGAATCTTGAGATCATTAAAACCCTAAATGCCAAAGATTTTTTGTTTAAAGGAAAGTGGTGTATACCTCTGAAGGACGCATTTTTCATGTCTCAAGCTCACTCATAAACTTCAGCAGCAAGAGATCATTGTTCATTACTGTTATTATGGGCAGACTGGACTGGTTTAAACCAAGCAGAGGAAGTTAATTATAAAATGTTTTAGTTGGCTCTAACAATGAATAACTACTCCTTGTCAGAGACTCAATTACTAGAGGTGCAGTATTCTTGGTAAGGGGGTGCAGGAGGTGGGTGTGGGGATGCGGACGATGGGAAATTGTCCATCAGAATCTGCACTGCAGAATTTGGTAGGACTGCCTTCCTCTGTCCCCCTGGTTGCTCCAACCAGTTCAAGAGCAGTGAAACAAGGTTATGTAATTGACATGTGATGTCGCCCAAAATAGTGACTGCAAACATAGGCTGCTGTTGCTGGGTGGTTGTCAACTATTTAAAAAAAAAATCCTTTTGCAGCACAACAAATGGACCTTTAAAAATGAAAAGGAAATATAAATTAATTTTAAAAGGTTTGGGAAAACTGTATTTCTTACTCTGAAAAATGCACAGTTCTTTTAGAAACAAGAATGTTTGTGCCACACTTTAATTGTGGACCTTGTTGAGTATCTTATGGATAATCTAGTGAAGAGTTCCTACTTAAAAATAAAAGCAGCAGCAGCCTCAACTTTTGATCCCTTACTGAAAAGCATATTTTTTGACCCCATTTATATGTTAGCATGAGATTTATAATGTATGATGACTTTCACAAAATATACAATACAGATAGCATTAGATCGTAAAATCTTAAATGTGTTAGGTTATTTTTCATTTAGCATCTTGCAAAACAGGGATCTGGGAAAATAATTACATTTCACATAACCTAGTAACCATGAAAGTAAGGCTTTAGATGATAGTTGATAAGATATAATGATTAAAATTCTTTGGCAAGGTTATTTCAGGAGGAAAGAAAACAGTAGAGTATTTTAACAGGAAAAAAACAAAACACTAGAAAGGTGATTTCATATCACCAATAGGCATGAGCTGTAGTGTTTTAGACTTCTATAGCTCCTGGGATCATAACATTTCCCTGGATCACAAGTTCCAGGAACTCCAATAATAGGGAGCTAGGTCAGGGATTTTTGATGCCACAAGGACCTGGGCAGCCAACCAATCAATGAGTCTAACAGCATTTATTAAGTTCCTACTGTGTGCTAGGCACTGTGTGCTAGGTGCCAAGAATTAAAATACTGAGAAGATACCTGCCTTCAAGGAATTTTTAGAAGGCACAAGTATGAGATCAGGATTTTGGGGTCTCAGCTTAAAGCCAGAGATCAGGGTTGGGACCTGAATCATAGACACTCAGGATTAGAAGGCGCATCAAAGTTCTTGAAATAAAACTGTACTGAGCAAGAATATTCTTATGATGTCCTTAGCAACAATCATCTTCATTTTTTTTTTTTAAGGATAAGGGGCTCTGCCTCAGAAAGTAGCTCATTTTACTTTTGGACAGCTCTCATGGTTCAGAAGTTTTTTCTCATGTTGAGTAGAAATCTCCTGATGAGATTTCCACAATTTCCACCTATTACTTCTTGTTCTGCCCTCCAGGATCAAGTATAACAAGGATAATCCCACTTCTGTAGTCTACTGATTTTCTTCTTTTCTTCCTGACTTCCTTTGCTCTTTTCCTTTTCTAACTGAGGGCTTTCTCTAAATCTCAATTCTTAGCCGTCTACTCTTTTTTTCCCTTTTTACGCAAGTTGTTTGGACAGGGGCTACAACCATTTGATATGTGTATATTGGTAAAATGGAGTCTGCATTTGTATCTTTCAGGGTTGAGACGTATGTATGTATATGTTATATACACCACTAAAGTCCCAATGCCTTATGATGATATAGATGTGACCTCTGGTTCTCAAAAGTGATGTCCCTCATATAGAAGACCTGGCCAGCCCTGCGAAGCTATGGAGGAGGTTCAGATTGTATGTCTGTCATCTAAGAACCAGCCTGTCTTAAGGTCATTAGAAATAATAACAATAATAAATATCATTCTGTAATGGGTGGAAAGTTTATGACCTAGAGTTATGTGGAGAGTTCCCTCTCCAGTGAAATCCTGTTTGTCTTAAAGTACCAACCAGAAATATTGTAGGTTTTGAGAGAAAACAGAGTTATGGCCCTTATGAGTCTTGGAGCCAGAGAGATTAGATGGAAATCCTAGCTTTAGCACTTAATTTCTGGGTCACCAAGGACAGTTTAGTCAACCTCTTTGAGACTGTTCCTTGGAGTCTAGTTTGCAAAGTTTACAAATATCTCCGTTGTTCCTTACAACAATCCAAAGAAGTAAGTGTTTTTATTATTTATACTTTACAGATAAGGAAACTGAGGCAGGCAGTGGGTAGTTGACTTGTCCAGAATCACACAGCTATTAAGAGTCTGAGACCTGAGTTAAACTTAAGTTTTAGAGATTCCAGGTCCAGTGCTCTACCCACTATGTCTCTCCTAGCTACTTCATTCCATGGTTGTGAGGAAAACACTAGATCTTAGAGTGCTACTTAAATTTGAGTAGTTGTGCTATGTATACTGATGGGCTGTAAATCAGAATAATGATAACTGCATTGCTCTCCCCATTTTTTTAAAGAATTAGTTTTAAATAACTTAATGTATATTCCTTACATTTTGGTACAAATGTGATTTTCTTCTAATTTTCCTGAATGAGAAAATATGTAAATTATTTGAAATGTTGCACTGGTTGTGATCTTATTATTTCCCAAATCCACAAGACAGTCCTATCCTTAAGACTCCTCTCCCTCTTATTTTTTCCAGTAGTTTTAGTACAAGCAGGTATGTGAACCTGATTCTCACCAGGCAAAATATCTTGGGTGTTAGGTGTTCTGCTGCATGTATTGCTTTGCCAGCTGGATAGTCTCTTCTGCCTCCAGCTTCTCACTGAGACTGTTCAGAAACCCTTGCCTTCAAACCTGCAAGCCTTTTACTTCTGCCCTCTTGGAGTCTTGTCAATTGTTCAATAAGTATTTAGCACCTACTAGGTGCCATGCGATGTGCTAAACACTCGGGATGCAAAAAGAGACAAAAGACAGTGCCTGTCCTCAAGAAGCTAAGGAACTCATGCAAATAAATATATACAAAGCAAGTTATCTACAGGATAAACAAGAAATGATAGAGAGAGGACATTGGAATTAAGCAGAGTTGGGAGAGGCTTGCTGTCAAAAGTGGGATTTCAGTTGGAACTGAAAGGAAGCCAGGGAGGTCAGTGGTCTGAGTAAGGAGGTAGAACATTCTAGGCAGGGGGGACAGCCAGAAAAAATATCCAGAGCTGAAGGATGGAGTGTCTTGTTTGTGGAACAGCCAGGAGGCTAGTGTCACTAAATCAGAGAGTATCTAGTGGGGAGAAGTAAAATATAAGAAGATTAGAAGGTTGGAGGAGGCTGGGTTATGAAGGGAAGGGCTTGGAACATCAGGCAGTCGAGCAGAGCATTTTGTATGTTATTCTGGAGTTTATTGAGTAGAGGGATGGCATGGTCAGACCTGCACTTTAGAGCAATCGCTTTGGTGACTGAATGGAAGATTTGTTGGAGTTGGAAGAGACTTAGGCAGGTAGGAATTTCTCTCCTCCCCACCTAGTAGTAGTCCAGGTGTGAGGTGATGACATCCTGCACAAGGGCACTGGCAGAATCGAGAAGAGACGGGAGAATATGAGAAATGTTGCAAGATGAAATCCGCAGCCTTGGCAACAGACTGAATTGGGGTGGGAGGAGTAAGACATAAGGAGAAATCTAAGATGACACCTAGGTGTAAGCCTGGGGAACTGGGAAGATGGTGGTGTCTTTAATAGCGTTATGGAAGTTTGTGGGGAAGGTTTTATGGAAAAAGATAATGAATTCTGTTTTAGACATATTGATTTTAATATGTCTCTTGAACATCCAGTTTGAGATTTCTGAAAATTTGTTAAAGATATGAGTTTAGAGGTCCTCGGTAGAGTGGGAAATAGGTAGGTTTGAAAATCATCAACATAGAGATGATAATTAAGTCCATGAAAGCTGATGAGATCCCCAAGCAGTTATTGTTGGCTGTTGTGTTTGTCATTTGTTCTTGAAGAGGACCATGACATCAAGATGATGACATGACTTGTAGTTGACTTTGATTTGAGTGAAGGAGGCTGTGCAAGGGCACCAGCCTCACTTTTCTCCTCAGAGCCACCTGAGTCCAATGGCCTGATATTAATCAGGATGACTGGAGATGGCCCTGGATATAATTTGGAACCTCGGACATTTTAGGCTAAGGTCTTACCAGATTCTCATTTTGAGTGAGATACACCATTCAATGAATAGGCCTCTTTAAGTAGTTTCTCAAGGGATGGCCCCTTTTAATAAAAAAAAAAAAATCATACTGGGACAGCAAGACCCTCAGAGTTCCTGGATGAAAGAGAAACATTACTATTTAGTATTTATATTTACTCTCTGTTAGGTGGGTGAGGTCCTGTTGTCCAGTGTATGAGCTCCAGAGTAAATTGGGTTTAAGGCTTGGTCTTTGAGCAAGAAATCTAACCAGTAAACCCAAAGGAAAAAAGGCAGTTTTTGGCTATGGAAGTATACCTTCCCCTAGGTAGAGCACCCCAAGCAAGAAAAGAGAGGAGAGGAGAGGAGGAACAGGAGCTGCTACTCACTCACAGGTTGTATTTGTCCATTGTTCTCCAAGAGGACCATGATATCACAATGATGATACAACTTGCAGTTGACTTTGATTTGAGTGAGAAAAGGCTATGCAAGGTCACCAGCTTCTCTTTCTCCTCCAAAGCCATCTGAGTCCAGTGGCCTGATATTCATTAGACTGGATGACTGGAGATGGCCCAGGATGCAATGAGTGACCTTGGTCATTTTAGGCTAAGATCTTATCAGATTCTCATTTTGAGTGAGATAGAAGCATAGTACTATAGAGAGAAAATAGAAGAAACCTCCAGGATAGAACCTTTGTGGGGTAGGGAGGCTATGGGTATTACCTAGAAGAGGATCCAGCAAAGGAGACTTGAGAAGAGTAGTCTGATAAGTAGGAGAACCAGAAGAGATCTTTATTCAGATGTCTGCTATCTCCTAAGCAGCAGAATCCTAAATTAAGTTGTCAAGCTCTCTTTTTCTTCTTGAATTTCTTATCCCAGAAGGTCCTATAGCAGTGTACTTGAATTATTTTCTACTTCAGGATGAATTTAGTCACAGTTCCTATACCCACGTGTGCTTCTACCACTGGACAACACTGCCACTTTTGGGGCTTGGGGAAGGAGGGAATTTCTCCCCTTCCTATACATGCCCTTCACTGTGTTATGCAAGAGGCATAAGTTCTCAAGACCTGAATCCTTTCTCCATAGCCAACTCAAAACTGAGACAACTCCTTCTTTTGATAAGCTATTTGAGCTTCTTCAGGAAACTTTCCTGATCTTGCCAACTGCAAGGGTCCTTCGCTTCCTTAACTGCCTTGTATTTATTCTAAATATACTTATATCTGTACACATATTCTTCCCTGATAGACTGTGAATTCCTTGAAAGTATGTATTGTTTCATTCTCTGTGTATCCGCAGAGCCTACAAAGTAGCTGACTTATAGTAGGTGCTTGATAAATGCTTATTGATTGATTGTATCATTTGATTTTCACAACTCTGTGAGGAAGGTAGTACTAGTATATTCAGTTTTATAGGTGAGAAAACTGAAACTTAACTTAAAAGAGAAATGACTCAATCAAGGGTGTAGAAACAGGAAATAGAAAGCCACTCCATTATCTTTGCCAAAAAAATCCCAAATGGGGTCACAAAGAAAAGGGCTCCATCTCAAGGCCTCTAACCATAAATCTAGCATTCTTTCCATTTTTTAGCACAGCTTTAAAGTACATTTTTGTGTTTGTCCTTCATTCTCAAAGGGGACCGTGACATCAGGGAGATGATGACATGACCTGCAGTAGACTTTGATTTCAGTGAGGGAGGGCTGTGCAAGGTCACCAGCCTCACTTTTCCTCCAGTGCCATCTGGGTCCAGTGGCCTAGTGTAATGACCATCTAAATATAATCTTTTGTTGTTTTGTTTGTGTATAATCAAGTGTCTGATTGAATCTTGCCTTTATCAATCAAGAGTCTTAACTTGGAGTAAAGTGCAGAAATAAGAGTTTCTTTAACTGGAAACAGTATATGTATTTGTATTGTTAATGTGATTAAAGATCTTCCCCACCCATTAAGGAGAGTTTGATTAGGGAAGATTTGCAGGAACACCACAGTTTTTGTTAATGAGGCACTAGTTCTCAAGGGTTGGGATGCCCTCTGGCTCTAAAAAAGTATAAATACTCTGAGGGTGAGGTTTTACTTTGCGGCTTAGTTTTTCTAAGAAGGTTTGAGAGCCAGATGAGGACTCTGGGAAGCTGCTAAGGTGCCCCTAGCTTTGAGAACCCAGATGTCGTGCTTCTCTCTCTGGTAAGATGGTCAGACAGTTGGACCCCCAATTGTCTGTTGAATTCAGGGAAAGGAAGCCATGTCTGTTGATCTTTTGATTTCTTTGTATTTTCTTTGAAATTCAAGGTGCTGAACTGAGTGATATATGAACTTGGCTAAAGGAATGATATAAGTGCTTGATTAAAGTAATTGTTAACCCCTTGAAAGTTGTTTTTCTTTTATGAATGCAGATCTAAGAACCTGTGATAGCAGGTCGCCTTTTGTATGTTGGGGTGCTTACTGATACACCTAATGAGATATACCCTGGCCATTTTAGGCTAAGGTCTTTTCAGATTCTTACTTAGAGTGAAATATGCCCATTCAGTGAGTAGGCCTCTTTAAGTAGTTACTAAAGGGATGGCCACTTTAATTAGAAAAAAAAAAAATCAAACTGGGAAGGAAAGACCCTTAGAGATCCTGCCAAAAGAGAAGCAGTTATTATTTAGTATTTATATTCACTCTGTGCTAGGAGTGCAGGGTTTAGTGTGCATAATATTATCTGAAGTACTACAATTGTAATTATAGATAATTAGCAGAAACTAGAAGTGAAATAATCATTGTAAGTGATAAGCATAGTCTAGTATTATACCTTAAAACACTATAGAAATATCAGCTATCTTCTGTAAGTCACTAGAGTAAGACTATTGAAACTCATGAGCCGTCAACGTTGGTTTTTAGCTGTCGTGTTGGATGAAAAGAATCAAAGATGAAACAGGTAGAATCCTATTACAGCCACATCACCATCATACTGAAGTATTCTTACACAACAGAAGTAGAGCCAGTTAGTTCAATTTCCTGGAGAAAAAAATGTTAATGAGGCTCTGATTATAGATTCATTCCCTTAGCTTGACTCTACTCCATATTCACAAATGGCATCCCTTACTCTTATCTGTCTCATAGATTCAGACTATTGGTCAAATAGAGGAAGAAACCAGAGAGTATGTATGGGTCAGTACAATTCTATCAGTCACTATATCACCACCAAAAACACGTTCCTTACTTAGAGTAGGTGAGCAACATCTTATAAAACAAAACAAAAAGGCCCCCAAAATTGTTATGATCAAAATATACTATGCTAAATAGGCTACATATATGTACATATATCATTATTTTCATATTTTTGCTTTAATGAAGCAATAAAATGATTTATCTTCATACCGTGGTTGGCTTTCTAAGTGTACCCCTAGATGAACCTTACCTTGGCCACATAGCCCTCTGGGATTTGTAGATGATCTCATTTAAGAAAGAGAGTAGACTAAGCAGGCAGTGGTATAGAGTTTTGAAGAATGACAGGTTGAGGATGTTGAGGGAAGGAGCATCTTGCCTTCTGTTCTGTACTGTCCCCATCTTTCCATCCCCCTATACATGCTTCTTTCACATCTTGTATTGGTCAGAAAGGAAGATTTTCAGTCATTTTGCACTGCTCTACGGATCCATTCAGCATTCTCTGTTCCCAGAACTAGTTTCCCTTCCCTATACATCAGTCCCTGATACATGTTGTGTCCCTCTCTTAGAATATCAACTTTTTGAGGTCAGGTACTGTCTCATTTTTATATTTGGTATTACGTGCCTGGTACATAGTAGGTGCTTACTAAATCAAGACAAGCCAAGAAGCATTTATTAAACGTACAGGCATTGTGCTTAAGCACTAGGAATGCCAATATGAGAAAAAGATAGTCTTTGCCTTCAGGAAGCTTACTTTTTAATGGGGGAAGATAATGCATAAAAGGGAACTGGAGAGGGGAGTAAAATGAAGACAGTTTGTGGAGATGAGTAAGCAGTGCAGGCAGGAGAGGAATGGATGCTTTCTCATTTTTTCACTTGTCCCTTCAGTCATGGCTGGGTGAAAACCAGCCAAATCTAAGAGTCCCATGCAGTAGGCATAAATAGAAAACCATGCAAAAAATCTGGTTAGAGAGCAGTTTGTAAGAAAACACAGAGTTGATTGCAAACTCAATAGAAATCAGCTGTCTGATCTGACTACCAGAAGTGATAATCTCATTCTAATTGCAACTTAGAGTATCTTCTGTAGCAAAAGGCCACATTTTAATGGTGGCAGGTCCATAGAAATAACTACAGAACAAGGACACTTGGAAGCATATCACTTGAGAGTACTGGGAGTATTCAGCCTGTAGAAGTGAAGCTTTAAGAGGCTTATGTATTTGAAAAGCTGAAGGATTAAAACGTATTCTGTATAGATGCAGAAAACAGAATGAAGACCATGCTCCTGAGGTCTTCCAATTCTGAAATTCTGTGCTTTTTTTTCTTTTAAATTTTAGACCCCTTAATTCAGTCTTTATAACCTCTATGACTTACCTCTTCCTTTTTTCAGAGGTATTTGCAATATATAATACAGCTGTGTTAAAATTTTACACTTTATCCTATAAATCCTTGACACTGAAATACATTCTAATGAGAGAGATAACAACACATGGAAAGTTTCATCTGTAAGTCAGATGGAAAAATCTTATAGTCCTTGGGGTAGAGTGGCAAAGCAGATGTTAATGAGTCTAATTTCCACTGATAAAATAAGGATTTTGGTAGCAAGAACTTTCCTTGCTGGTTCTTTAATAACTGTGGCTATGGCACCTGCAGGCACAATTTGCCAGGCTGTATCTCCACCAGGATGGCTTGCCAGGATGATAGACTCATACACTAAATGAGAAGCATTACTATTCCCAAGGCTTTTGGGTTTAGGATCCTGGGCTATGTGCATCAGGATCTGAAGGGAGATGGTCGTCAAGGTCCAAGTGGTGGTTTGGCTTTCCTGGAAAATACTGCCTCCTATTAGATGAGGAAACTAAAGCCCAGACAGGTTAGTAGACTAGAGTAAGAGTGTGAACCTTTGTCCTCTGATTACCACCCATTACTCTTTCGCCTGCATCATGTTGCATCTTAATTCCACGAATTTAAAATTTTGTTGCATAAAATAGTTACATATACATATATAATACAATTGGACCTTTAATTACATTGTTAGAGGTTCTGAATAAATATTTTGTGGTGAACTTAAAAGAGTCAATGCAGCTTTCCTAGAATTCCAACTTTGAGGATCTATGTGTCATTTCTATCTGAGTTACTATAATACTTAAGAATTATTGATACTTATCATTAAAAGCTGAAAAAGTTGAAATATCTTGCATCCATATCATACTATTATGAATGTTAAAATAAATTCTTCATAATAATAATGATAGCTAGAATTCTTATAGTGTTTTAAAGTTTGCAAAGTACTTTACAGATAGCATCTCTTTATCCTCACAACTGCCATTAGAGGTAGGCTGTTATTATCTACATTTTACAGACAGGGAAACTGAAGCAGGCAGAAGACCTTGCCCAGGGTTACAGAGCTAGTAAATCTTTGTGACTGGATTTGAACTCAGGTCTTCCTATCTCCAGGACTAGTACCATAGCCCACTCACTTACCAAGCTGCTTGGAGATCACATTCTGGATGAAAAAGACCATCCTTATATCGTTACTTCTGCTTATTTTAGAAAGAGTTTTTAGGAATCGAGATATTCAATTTCAGTTTCCATTCACAATCTGAATTGAACTGATTTCTGATTAAAAATGAGAATCATATATTTTCAAATGACAATGGAAATTTTTAAAATTTATTTTCATGATTTTTATATTCAGGGCAACACAATTATTTATGTGCTGGAAGAAATGACTGCATTATTGACAAAATTCGAAGGAAGAATTGTCCGGCCTGCAGACTTCAGAAATGTCTACAAGCTGGAATGAATTTAGGTGGTAAGTATTAACAGTTATATTTTAAATTTTAATAAGAAAAATGAATAAGAATTATCTAGTGCTTTTCCGTGGTTCAATTTAAGGTGCAAAAAAGTACAAAAAGATTAAATAATTCTTTTTAAATTCTAAATTATTTTGAGGAAATAGGTGTTTTGTGTTTTTAAAAAATGTGTAGAGTGAGGGTTTAGTATAAATGATTGGCAGTTTTAAGATCTGTTTGGCACAGTAACATTGCTAGTGTTTATAATATGAACACTAAGCCTATTTTTTGAACTCATATGGTCTGAATTAAGCTAGTAAGTTTTTAAAGTACACACACATATATTACTTGTAGAAATGCAAACACACATATAGCGCAAGACTTCTCCAATGCTTAAAACACATTTTAAGAATTATATTTCCAAATTGTATCAGTGGCAGCTATAACATACAGGTTGATTTTTAACTTGCATCTACAGTTAGCAGTAAGTGGGGTTTAGATTAGTGTTTGATTTAAAATTCAGGTAATTTGATGTTGGTTTCTGTACATGGCTTAGGTTTTGTGGTTTGGGTAATAGGTTTTACTAGAAAGGATTTCACTTGACTCTGTGATTAAAAGTAAAGAGTGGGAAATGAGCTACGTAGAAATTAATTTCTGAGAAAGTATTTTTTCTTATCTATATTAGAGTCTGCCTTTTAATTCAAACATTTGCTAGGTATAGACTTTTAGTTTTCTTTTTTAAATTATCCTATAATCATTGGATTTAAAGCTAAAGGGGGACTTTAAATATTATCTATTCCAATGTGCTTATCTTAAAGATGTAAAAAAAAAAAAGTTAAAGGATGGAGTTGATGAAAGTTAAGAGATGATCCTATGGTGACACAGGTAGCTAAGAATTATATTTAATATGAAGGTGAGAAAATATATCAGAACCTTTTCTTGTGATTTTCTGATCTATTTATTCTGAATCTATTTTTTAAGCACTTTTTGTATGGAAAGCAGTCTTCTAAGTCTGAAATTCAGAGACAAAAAAATGGAGTAGTTCCTGTCTTCAAGGAATTTAGATATGGTATTTGTTGATATAAGTAAACATAAGTAAATTTAAAGAGAGAGAATATTAAAAGCTATAGAGTCCAAGAAAGGCTATTAATTTGAGGCTTTCTAAGTCAATCTGTGGCCTTAGGGATTAATTTTTATTTGAGTTTGACACTACTTGTCTAAACAGTAGACAATTCTTCATCCACTTGATTTTCCCTGTACATACACATATACATAAATATATACACATTATATATATGAAATATATTTACTACACATACAGTGTGTACATATATGTCTAAAACTACCTTGATTTTTGAGTGGCTATCGATCTCATTGAAGAAAAATATTTTCTTTGTTCCTATGAACATGAATTATTCTGAATATTTAAAATGATAGAACATTTCAAACGCTGCTTACAAAAGATACTATGTATTTATTATGGGTCATATCAGTCTATTTAAAGTTCATATTATATACAGAAATTCTTTAGAAATTGAAAATAGAAGTAACTAGTTCTATTGTGATACTGCAGTGTTTTCCTGGGTAGTGTCTATGGTAATAAAATTCAATTGTGTTGAAGACCTATTTCACCTTTGCATATTGCATATGTTGATGACAGTAATTCAGTAATATGCTTTTGTGGGTAAAAGTGTAATTTTTCTTTAATTTTTTACAGAAAGCTTATGGTATATATTGTTACTTCACTTTTATTATTTTTAGTTTGTGTCTAGAAGAAAAGAAATTGCTGGAAGTAGTAGGATAAAGTTCATTTCTTTAATTCAGAATATTTGAGCATTTTGAACAAATGAAAAAATGTAGATTAGATTCCCCTTCTGTTTCTATTTGAATAATGCTTCCCAATCTCTACTATAGGTTACCTTTCCTCTTCAAAGGTTTACTTTAATCTGGCTCACATTGCTCTTGGGATATAGGCCGAAGGGGAATAGGAATTGAGTATTTAACATGGCTTTTCTAGTGGTGCAAGAATAGAGAACAGGATAAATATAAAATGTCCTTTCCAGAGCTTGAAGTGGGACAGTGAGAAGTTATTCTCACCACTCTTTCCGTAGCTCACTTTTGCCTTCCAACTCAAAATATGTTCCCCTTAACAGTTTATCCCTTTGATTCTGATGAGTGAAGAAGAATTAAGTAGAGAGAAAAGAGAAACATATTATAATATTATGAAGCTTATTTAATTATATATAGATATAAGCATATCTATTTCATAATAGAATTATATAAGTAAATTTAATAAACATTAATTAAATTGAACATTTATTGGTAGAAGCCTCTTCAAACAGTGGCAGTTAAGCATTTTTGTGTCATAGACCTCTTCTCAGGTGGATATTTTTAATGCATAAAATACAATACTTAGGATTACAAGGGAAGCCAATTACATTGAAATATGGTATTAAGAATAGCTTCTTAAAAGATAAACTGTACATACCTTTTAATCCAGCATAACCACTAATAAGTCTGTATCCCAAAAAGGGAGGGGGAGAAGCAACCTATTTGTACAAGGCATTTATAACAGCTCTTTTTGTGGTGACTAAGAATTGGAAATTGGTAGGACGTCCATCCATTGAGGAATGACTGAACAAGTTGTGGTATACGATTATAATGGAATAGTATTATGCTAAAAGAAATGATGAGCAGGATGATTTCAGAAAAATCTGGACAGACTTACATCAACTGATGTAGATTGAATTGAGCAAAACCAGGAGAACATTGTATACAGTAAGAGGAATATTGTATGATAATCAACTCTCAGCAATGCAGTGATTCAAGACAGTTCCAAAAAACTCATGATGAAAAATGATATCCTCTTCCAAAGAAAGAACCGATGGAGTCTGAATATAGACAAACATACTATATTTCTCTTTCTCTCATTATTTCTTTCTGTCCTACTTTTCTTCCACAAAATGACTCATATGGAAATATATTTTACATGATTGCACATGTATGACCTATATCAGATTATTTACCATCTCAGGAAAGCAGGGGTGGGGAAAGGAGAGAGAGAATTTGGAATTCAAAATTTTAAAAGATTAATGTTAAAATTTATTCTTACATGTAATTGGGGGAAAATATATTTTTTTTAAATACATACCCCAAGTTAAGAAACTCTGTCTTAGAGTGACATTGAGTCTTCTAATGAAAACTTTACCTACATCATACTTAGGTCTTATCTAGATAAGCGTTGCGTTTTCATGTGTAAAAGCCCCTCAGTCTGACACACGCCCCTAGTTATCCAACCTTTTAAAATACCTGCCATGTCTTTTGTACTTCAGCCAAATTAAATGACCAACGTTGCCAAAACATAGTTCGTACTTTTCTTCTCTGTGCTTTTGTTCACACTGTTCCCTATCTTAGAATTTCACTTTCCCTTTTCCCCAATTCCTATCAGTTTTTTAAAGCCTAACTTCAGATTCCTATCTCCTCAGTAACCTGATCTTTCCTCTGTTGGTTAAAACCTTTTCCCCCTTAGGGAAAGGAAAAGAGGGTATGAACATTTTTAATGTTTTAGGCACTTCATTAAGCCCTTTTTACAAATAATCTCTCATTTGATCCTTAGACTCAGCATAATATTGCTTTGCACCCTTCTCGTATACTTTTCATGTATTACTGTTCATTATGACTACCTATTTAAATAACTTTCTGTTTAACTGTAATCTCCACCAGGGCAGGGAATATGTCTTATCTCTACCAATTTTTACGGTTCGTGGCACAATAGTAAGCACTTAGCATATATATTTTGAGTAACTCAGTCCTTTTAGGAGGCTCATATACTATTGGTCCTTAGAACTGACACACAAAACATTCAGCACAGGCAAAAGAGCAGGATTATCATAAGCAAAGCAACAAGTTGAAAAGAAATTTGTTAACTGAAGAAAAGTACCTCTGTGTTTGCTGAAAATTATTGGTGTGGCCAGTTCTTGCAAAAAAAAAAAAAATTCTAGTAAGAGAAAACATAGGTTGGTCCCTAGGGAGAAACTTCATTTAATACTGAAAAGCCAGCCACATTTTTTTTTCTTATCTTAAAATTCACTTAAGGAAATCCTTCAGTAGTCTGTGGTATCTGTGGGTGTTTAAAAAAACCCAAGTATAGTGATTTTTGTGAATAAGTCCCTATTCTTTACTTAGTTTCCTCTTTCCTATCCCCACCCTCAAGCTTGTGGGCTTAAAATAAATAAAATCTCAGAATAGTCATGCTTAAATTGTGTCTAGGATAGAGAGCACAAAATAGAAAATGTAACTTTTATATAAGAGTAGAAAACTAAGTTTTCAGTCTCCAAATGCAGTGTTAGAAAAATTGAATACCATATTGATACAAATCACATTTTTTTCAAACATATTTCTTCAAGATTTGATATACATAAAAATGGGAACTAACCTTCTATGTGAGAGTCAACAAGGTACACCCAGTAGTGGCTTTCTGTGTGATTTGCAATATGACTTTCAGGAAAGCTTTACTCTGACCAGATTATCAAGAAGATCATTAGCAAGGCAATTGCTATTTTAAATCATGGGAAAAAAAGTTTCAAAAATTATTTTTTAAATTCTTATTTTAAATAATATAGACTCATTTCTAGTATTATTCCAAGATCTGGAAAATAATGCAAAGTGATACAAATTAATCATGCAAATTAGTGTCATTTACTGACCAGAAAAATCTTCATGCCTGAAATGTAATCCTTGCAGTCTCCTCTTCGCAGTCTTCGTCCTCATTCAGTTTCAGCTCAATTGTCATTTTCTCCATGCAGGCTTCCATGAGCCCCACAGTTGTTAGTATTTTCCTGTGCTTCAGTTTTCCTTAAATTCTCCTTATCCATATACAGGTTGTTCCCCCTAGAAAATATATAATCTCTGTGGAGCAAAGATGACTTCATATTTGACATAATCCAATAGTGAGATGAGGTTCAAGATTTTTTTCCATTCCTTTTGTATTTTCACCTTCTTGAGAAACCACGTATTTTGGTTCTTGGTTTTGACAATTTTGCTGCTTCCAGTGCAATTTCCTCTCTACATTATAGTAGGTCCAATCTAGCTGTTTTTCTCACCTTGGGGTGTGTCGGTGTGTGTGTGTGTGTGTGTGTATGTGTGTGTAAAATTTCTACTTTCTTCATATGTACATCTGGACCTATAATATTAGGATCCAAGTGCGGTACTTTGAAATCATTTTTGGAAATCTCCATTTTTCATGTGTTTGGAGTCCTTTCTTTTTCATCCTTGAAAATCCCTGAGATGACTTTGTTGAGTTGCTGTCTTATTAAGACATCTTTAAGTAGGTTTTACTCTTCACTGGTTTTCTTAGTTTTATGTATGTGATGACACTGCTCATTGTTTTCCATCATCCTACTAGGTAAGTTTTTATAAATGAGCTTGTATTTTAATCTAATGTTACCCCTGGCAGCCATCTCCCTCTGTTTGGCAAGTAAATCAGATGTTTAGGGAGTTTAGAACTAAGTTTAGTGTTGTAGCAATTAATTTATCTTGGTTAATCTTCTGGATGAAATTATAGTTGGTTTGTCATTTCTGTTTTCCCAATTTTGATTCTCAGTTAACTCTTTAGATAATTAAAGATTAGTTTCATTCAATTGTGTTTTCTTATTTGTTACTATTCTTGCTAATTGGGCTTTTAAAAATTTTTACTTCTACTGATCAAAGATTAGGAAACAGGGACCTAGAGAACATTAGTATCTGCTGACCTATATGTTTCTATCCTATCTGTACAAAGTCTTTGAGAATCATCTACACAAGAATCAAGCATATCCTGGATATTAGTAGAGAAGTAGTATTCTTTCGCTAGTGATAGTCAACAATAGACATCTTGGCTACTCAGTGCAGTAGCAGCCCATTTTTCTCCACAGTGGTCAGCTGTGACCTCCGACTGCCCAGGACCATGTCAAAGGGACCCATAGTTGGCATTGATCTTGGCACCACTTTCTCCTGTGTGGGAGTCTTCCAACATGGGAAGGTAGAGATCACTGCTAATGACCAATGAAACGGGACCACCCATAGCTACATCACCTTCACCAACACAGAATGTTTAATCGGTGATGCTACAAAGAATCAAGTTACAATGAACCCCATCAACACAATTTTTGATGCCAAATGTGATTGGTTGCAGATTTGATGATGCAGTTGCACAGTCAGATATGACGCACTGGCCTTTTATGGTGGTAAATGACACAGGGAGGCCTAAGGTCCAAGTGGAGTACAGTGGGGACACCAAAAGTTTCTATCCAGAAGAAGTATCTTCTGTGGTCTTGACCAAGATGAAAGAAATTGCTGGAGCTTATCTTGGGAAGACTGTCACAAATGCCATAGTCACAGTACCAGCCTATTTCAACGATTCCCAACATCAGGCCACCAAAGATGCTGGAACCATTGCTGGTCTCAGTGTGCTCTGAATCATCAATGAGCCAACTGCTGCTCCTACTGCTTATAGCTTCGACAAAAAGGTTGGTGCTGAGAAAAATGTGTTGACCTTTGACCTTGGAGTTGGTACTTTTTGATGTCTCCATTCTTACCATCGAACATGGCATCTTTGAGGTCAAGTCCATGGCTGGGGACACTCACCTGAGTGGGGAGGACTTTGACAACCAGATGGTCAACTATTTCATTGCCGAGTTCAAGCGAAAGCGCAGGAAGGGCATCAGTGAGAACAAGTGGGTTGTTTGCCATCTTCACACTGTTTGTGAATGTGTAAAACGCACCCTCTTCTCTAATACTCAGGCCAGCATTGAGATTGACTCTTTCTATGAAGGTATCAACTTCTATACATCAGTTACCCAAATCTGTTTCGAAGAACTGAATGCTGTTCTCTTCCATAGCACACTGGACCCGGTGGAAAAGGTTTTAAGAGATGCCAAGCTAGATAAATCACAGATTCATGACATTGTCCTGGAGGGTGGTTCCACTCAAATTCCCAAAATCTAGAAGCTTCTGCAAGACTTCTTCAGTGGCAAGGAGCTCAACAAGAGTATCAATCCTGATGAGGCTGTTGCTTATGGTGCAGCTGTCCAGGCTGCCATTTTTTCTGGAGATAGATCTGAGAATGTGCAGGACTTGTTGCTGTTGGATGTCACTCCTCTTTCCCTTGGAATTGAAACTGCTGGTGGAGTTATGACTGCTCTGGTCAAATGTAATACCACCATCCCCACCAAGCAGACCTTTCCCATCTATTCGGACAACCAGCCTGGTGTGCTTATTCGGGTTTATGAAGGTGAGAGAGCAATGACAAAGGATAACAACCTGCTTGGCAAATTTGAGCTTGCAGGAATCCCCCTTAGCACCCAGATTGAAGTCACATTTGACACTGATGCAAATGGCATTCTCAATGTTTCTGCTGTGGATAAGAGCACAGGCAAGGAGAACAAGATCACCATCACCAGTGATAAGGGACGTCTGAGCAGAAAAGACATTGACCGTAGGTCCAGGAGACTGAGGATGAGAAGCAGAGAGACAAGGTGTCTTCCAAGAATTCTCTTGAATCTTATGCTTTAAACATGAAGGCTACGGTGGAGGATGAAAAAGTGCAAGGCAAAATTGGTGATGAAGATCAACAGAAGATCCTTGACAAATGTAATGAAATAGTAAACTGTCTGGATAAGAACAAGACTGCTGAGAAGGAAGAATTTGAGCATCAGCAGAAACACTTGGAGAAGTTCCGCAACCCCATCATTACTAAGCGGTACCAGAGTTGAGGGGGCATGCCAGGAGGCATGCCTGGTGGGTTCCCAGAGGGTGGAGCAACCCCATTTGGAGGTGTTTCTTCTGGACCCACCCTTGAAGAGGTGAACTAAACAACAGAAAAGAGAGCATTCCACACAGTTTTCCAAAAATTGAAGGACTCAAAATCTGTAGCCAAGACAGTAGCAGTTTAAAAGTAACATTTAAGCTACTGTGTAAATCTGGGCATTCTGAATACTTGAATGTGTGCAGAGGGAGAGAAGTGAACAACATTGCACTCTATCAGTACTGTAAACAAGTGGAAATGCAATTCTTGTCCTGGAGAATAAAAACTATTTAAAATTGGCACCATAAAAAAAAAGACATCTTGACCATTTCACAGTGATCTGAGAAATATAGGGAATATAAAATCTTACCATACCTTTAGTTTGGTAAAACTAGTTTAGTTTGACCATGAAAAAACATTTGACTTAATTAAGCAAAATGCTATCTTACAAGCTCTTTTACAACGTTATCTCCCAAATGAACAGAGATAGATGGGATCTGAATCATTGGAAGGACATCCATATCTCTAGCACCTAGAACAGTGATTTTTATGCTGATGACGAATAAATTTTTGTGGAGTTGAGATCATAGGACTAGAAGGAAATTTGGAGATCATTTAGTACAGTTTCTTCACTTTTATATACAGAAAGTTGGGTCCAAAGAGATTCGCAATTTGATTAAAGTCCTAAGAGTTAATCTCTAAAACTCAGGTTACCTGAGGATTGTAATTAAGAAATGTTCAAGTGAATCTGAAAGGATGTGAAGAAAAATGCTAAATCTAGAATCAACATTTCCATGAAATCAGTTTGTTAGAAACAAATGAGCCAAATGATGAGGTTGTGGTTATAAGTATCACTCGTTTGATAGGTCCTCCTTGCCCAGCCTTATGTTCCATGGCTTAAGAAGCAGCACCAGCAAGTTCCGTGCTTATGCTCTCAGATCAAAGGGATCAGGAAATAGGGATGGAGCTCAACATATCTGATTGTCCTAAAATGTTTATTGCAGAGTTGTGGATTGAATTATTTTTACATATCCTTCCTTTTGTTTTCATTTTGTATATTAACTTGTTTCTGCTAGTGATGAACAGACATAACTATCGGAAAAATTTCTGAACGATCAATATATTCCACAGATGCTTGGAGGTATTCAATCTGGTTTTGAGGTTTGTTTTTCTAAACTGTATAATATCTCATTTATTTTATAAATTCAATGACATCAGCCAATGTCAGCAGTTAGATTCTTTATTCCCATAGCAGTGGACCATCTCCTCCTTACTTTACTCATTGTACAATGTAGAACTTTTTTTAAAGGCCCTTTGTTGTTCGTAGCATTTTTTTTGCATGCTTTATCTCATTCCAAACTTGACTTTTCTGTAGCCGTTTGGAAATATCTATGGATTCAATACCTAAGAATCTGAACTCAGCAGACAGATGATGTTCTGCATGACCCTTTAAATGCTTCCTCCCTTTCTTTATCAAAATAGCTTGAAATTGTGTCATCAGTAGAATCAGCTTTGCTGTTAAAGACTTGGGCTGTGTTATCATGCTTATCTTTTTCTGACTTTGTGATCTCTTCTCTCTCTTAATATAAATTCTACACCATTGGAGCCAATTTCTCCCAAGGAGAAAGTTGAATCAAATTATCAATTTGAACTACCAGTTCCTTTTTGTTGGTCAAGTCAGCAATTGCATACAGATTGTCCTCTATATTATGAAAAATGAAATTATTAGCAGGGTTTTGTCCATTGTCTTTTCTTAGAACTTCCTTTAGAGTTGCCCCAGGAAAATCTTCAACATTAACTTCATAGAACTGTCATAATTAGGATTAGGGTGGAAGTGCAGGGAAGGAAGGCCACTAATGTCTAGAATTTTTAAATGATTGTTCAAGATTTATTTCAGGAAAAGTTCACTTTTATACTTGGTTTTTTTAACTATCTTTCTTATTTCTCAAATTGATAATTTGCAAGTGAAAAAATAGATAATAGTTCCATCTCTTCCATTTAAATTTAGAGCCATAAAATAGATTACATTAGGAAATAAAACAGAATAAATGTAAACACTAATGAGAAATTAAACATTAATTAGCTTGCAATTGATTGTATGCTCACTTATTTTTACTTTAAAATTTTAAAAGACTAGCAGAAAAACATTGACTCTTTTGGTAGGTTTTTATATTCGCATCTTCAAGAAGTGTGACAAAGAGAGAGTAGAAAACTCTGAACTGATCACAAGGGATGGCTGAGTCCACTCCGGTGGACAAATATTTGCCTTAATTATTTCACAGGTCTCTGCTGAGAATGAAATGACATAATGCATTTTATAAAGGTAGTTTGAAAATTGGAAAATATTATACAGAGAAAAGGTACTATTATCATCTTCACTAGAACTTACTGAGCAAATATATAAAATACAAGAAAGAATACATCCTAGAAATGCATTTTTAGTGCATTCTAAAAGATTTCAAGCTTCCTGAACTATTTGTTTGCTCTCCTCTAAGCTGCTCATTTTCTCTTCTCATTTGACCTATCAGTGCTATGACTTCTTAACATGTTAAATTACAAAGCCCCTGCTCTTGACAGCTTGAGGAAGTCAGCAAAGTAAATGGACAATCCATCAGTTATTTCTCACCTTCAAAACATCAGCAGACCACCATTTTCTGGTCATACATTTCTTTGATGACATCTTTTATCCCCCTTCAAGTCTTGATTCCCACTTTGTAATATATTACAGTATATTCACACACACCATGCACCTTGTGAGTGATATTCATTCTCACTTCTTTGGATACCATAGTATTCCAAGTCTTGCACCTATTCTTTTAACATGTGAACAGTGTTAATATTAAAAAAAGTGGACTTTCTTTTTTTCTGGGAGAAGTTTGTGGTCATTAAAAGAATATTGCATTTTCCATAGGCAATCAAATCCAATCGCCTTGCCCTCTTTTTTTCAGCTCCAAATGGGTATTACTCCAGCATTTTAAACAAAGCAAAAAATACTCTGGTTTTTATTTCACTTCAGTAGTTTATAGAGTTAGCAAAAAGGAATAGTTTCCTACCTTTTTATTAATTGCTAATGTAATTGGTTGAACTGTTGAATCTCTGCTCTACTTATTGGAATGATACTGTCAGTGTAACACCATAATCTAGCTAGAATTATATTTGTTTTAGGTTTTTCATTTTGAGGTGGGTTTTTTTTAATGTCTGGATTTTCTGGTTTAAAGTTTAATTGCTTATTTAGTACCACCATCATTATGTTCGTTATCTCTAGTAAGTAGTTAGCATCTTGTACTCATTCTTCCAAATTCCAGGTATAAGGCTTTTGTTTTTATTTGCTGAAGGAATTTTTATTGTAATTAGTTCAGATCTTAACTTCTGAAAAAGAGCTGGAAATTGTTATTATTTTATATTTTTATTTACATTATTGTTACTATGGTTAATTAAAGTTATCAAAAAGTAGCATGGGAACGTCTTGGGGAAGTATTCTGGAGATGCTCAATGAAACATTGAATGAGCCCCTAATTGTAGGTGATGTTTTCAAAGGGATTCCTGTTTTTGCTCTGGATTGAACTAGATGATCTCTGTGGTCCCTTCCAACCCTAAGATTTTCAAATTCCAGAAATTACAGTATTTAATCTCTTTTTTTAACCTAACCTAATAAGATCAAATTCATTTGAGAGAGATCTAAATGGAATGCCTTCTGCAGAGATAGTCAAATATGATCTCCTTTATTTGTGCATAACTGAAAAAAAATATCACCTTGGTCAACCAAATCATTGAAACAGAAAAGTCAGTTAAGAGGGAGTAGCTGCTGGATGGAGAGGGGAGGGTGGCACTAGGGAATGGATATCAACCAGACCTCCTTCCTTCTGCTAAGAGAGTAAAAAAAAAAGAGGGAGAAAGATCATAAACTGCATCTTTATATGAGTTAGAATGATCTTCATAACATCCATTATAAGCCATTAAATCCTTGATTTCAATGCATGATATGAAAATAGTAAATACAGAAACATAAATTGAAGAAACATCCCACAGATCCTTTTGGAAGACTGACTGCCAGTAGAAGTGTCATTTCTTTGGTTACTGCTAAAAATTCTTTTCATATTGCACCTTCATTTAAAATACTGTCAGAAGTCAGTTTCTCCTGGGATTGATGAAAATTCACAGGCTGCTTGATATATTAAAAATAGAAATGGTCAAATCACAGTGTCATTTCACTACTTTTCCTAAAATACTAAATGAGGAAATAGTCTTTATGCACTTTGCAATTTTTCATTCAAATTCCTTATCCAAAAAAGTTTCATTTTGATTTTAAGAGGAAACCACTGATTAGCATGTGGTATATGGTTCCTTATGGGGGAGGAGTATCCTAGAAAGCTGTTATAAGCTAATGTATTCTACGTTTTCATTTCCAACCTACACATCTTTATAAATTTGTCCTTGGAAATTAGCTTTTATTTGACACCCATGATTCATCCCCCCAAAAAACTAACCAGCTTTAAATGTCATTGTAAGTAATGAGTTCAAATATAACTGATAAGCACTGTGGCGTTTATTATGATCATTACAACTAATAAAACATTTTAAAAGTCACAAATTTCCTAGAGACACAAAGTATCAAAGATGAAGATGTAATCCATGTCTTCAAGGAGTTTTCAGTCTAGATTAAATAAGGATTAAAGCTAAGATTTTCTTTTTCAATTCAGTGATTTCATTGTTACTCTTCAATTGAATTAGTATATATTAAATAAAATTATTACTGAGATTCAAAATATTTCACAATATAATTTTTCATTAAAATAGAGTGAAACTTAGAACAAAAATAATTTCAAAGTAAAAATGACTTTTAAATAATTTCATTTTAATCCACTCAGAATATTTCATTAATCTACTCAGCATTTATTGGATATCTGCTATTAGATACCTCTTCTGTGAGGAGCAGCTCGGTGGTGCAGTGGATAGAGCTCCAGTGCAGGAGTCAAGAGGACCTGAGTCCAAATCTTACCTCAGACATTTGACATTCACTAGCTGTGTGACCTTGGGCAAGTCATTTAACCGCAATTGCCTCATCCTGGGTCATCTCAAGTCATCCTGATGAATATCTGGTCGCTGGATTCAGAGAAGTGAGGCTGGTGACCTGCACAGCCCTCCCTCACTCAAAAAACAAAAGTCAAGTGCAAGTCGTGTCATCATTTCTCAGATGGCATGGTCTTCTTTGGCAGTGAAGGACGAGCACACACCTCTTCTGTGATAGGGACTGGAGAAGGAAGAATTATAACAAAAGACAGGGCCACTTTGCCCTTTAGGGGAGAGCACTTTAGAAATGTGAGTTTACTTTGATTAAGGTTTACAAAATGCTTTTTTTTGGAACAACCCTGTGAAGTAGATAGTGCGTGTAATGGTAACCCATTTTATAGATGAGGATGTGGCTTGGAAAGGTGAAATAACTTTTCCGCTGTCTTTCAATTATGTGTTCTGATGAGGGCAGAGTATAGAGAAAGTATTATGACCTTGGTTTGAAACCATATCCCTCTTTAAAAAGAAGAGGGTGATAAGAGAGAAACATTCTTAACCCATTCATCTATATTTAATGTGATTTGCTTCTATTCTATCTTTAAAAATATTTTTTCTTTTATTCTTTCCCCTCTTCATGATCCATTCTCTAAAATGGAGTTTGTTTTTCTTATGACTTAAATCTATATTGTGTACTCATCCCCTCTCTCTTCTCCCTGTCCTTGTCTTATTCCCTCTTTAGTTTAATAGATTTGTACACCAAGGTGTATGTGTGCTCAGCCTTCCTTTGGTTTAAATAAATCATCTAGTTCAGATGATTCTTATTTACTTTGCCCCCTCCTAACCTCCTTCTCCATGTTTGCGTAGTCTGTTCACATGTCCTAATTTGATGAGATAGTAAGTTTAATTTCCCTTTCCTCCTTTCTTCCCCTATTCGTTCCCTCTTTGTCTCTTAAAAATATCAAAATTTAAGAAAAGTGCTTTTCCTAGTCTTTGCCATATTTATTTCTTTTATGACCGTCAAAGACAGAATTCTGAAGGGAAACTCATTTCTTCTCCCCTTTTACCACCATAAAGACCCTCCTGGTTGCTCAAAAGTATTTAAATTTCCAGGCTTCTTTTGACTCCTTTGTTTGCATTTGAAAATATCTATTCAACTCTGGCCTCTTTGCCAGGAATACTTGGAAGTGTTTTATTTCATTTAGTCTCCATTATCCCCTCCCCTCCCACCCTTATAAGATTATCCTCACTTTTGCCAAGTGAGTAATTCTTAGTTGTAAGCCTGTATCTTTTAGCTTTTGAAATAATCTGTTCCAAGCTAGCCTCTCTTCTGTAGCCTGATATCACATTGTGAAATTGGTTGTGTCTCCTGGTACTCTTCAAATTGCCTAAATTGTATGCATATAAATTACTTACCCATTTGAGCCTCAGTTTCTTCACCAGTAAAATAGAAATTTTGAACTAGATGACCTCAGAGGTCCCTTCCATCCCTGAATTTACATGGTATTATTATTCTATGAAATGTATATTTAGAGTTTAAAAATGTAATATTACATCTCTATATGTATATTTTAAAAGTGTCTTTGTACATATACATACATTACATAAGTACACATATAATTTAAATGTGTAACATTAGAAACATTTTCTAGTATTTAGCAGTCCAGATGGGCATGTGTGTGTGTATGTGTAGATTTTTTTAACATCTATGCATCTTCTAGGAATTATGCATAAAAACTTCTTTTCTATATTGAGACTGTATTTCAGGACTTAAAATAAATTTCAGTGCTTCTTAATATACCTGTGTAATTTTTGTTCTTTATTTGGAAAGCATATTCATGATTTTTCTCACTCATTCCTATAACCACCAACCACCACCACCAATAAAGACTTTCTCTATCATATACTATTTTTAAAATTCATCTTTATTCATTTTAATTCTTTAAAAAGAAAATCTTTCTTCCTTCAGATTCTCTGTCCCTACCCTTCTGAAATTCTAGTTTTGTTTGTTTTTGTGTAGTCTCTACTTTAACTTTTTACTCACTTTTTTTGCTATCTCACTAAGTGATCTCAAGTTTAACCATAATATCCCTTGTATCTAGTTTTAAATGCATTTAACTTTAGTAATTTCTTTAGAGAGGCATAAATTTAAAATAGCTAAACAATAAGGACTGGACCCATGATTGAATCATACAGGGAATCACTAAGTAAGGAAATGTCTACCAATATCTTCTGTCTGTATGTTTCTTTGAGCATCAAGATGTATAGTAACTTTTCCAGGCTCACATTACCAGCCAGTATATGTTGGAGGCAGGATCTGAACCCAGATATTCCACACCTCAATGCAGACTCCTATCCACTCTACCATGCCAAACCTGAACTCTAGCATCCTTTCTAAGATGGCAGGAGCCCTAAAATTGTAGTCAGGCAGACAATACTTATTAAGCATTATCCGCTGTGTTTTTTTAAAATCAGGTTCTACCATCGTTTAGGTTGTACCAGAATATATTCAATTTATGATACTTTGATACCTAAGGCTATATCTTAATGGTAGTTATTTTAGATCTGAATTTTAATGATTAAATACTTATAGATTTTTATGTGAAGTGACATAAAGCAGTTGGTAGGTCCCTTTCTCAAGACCATTCTTTCCTTAGGGCATCCTCTCAGTGAAGAAAGATATAGTCCTTTTCAGTCTTTTCAATTGTATCTGTATCTTCATGACTCCATTTGGGGTTTTCTTGGCAAAGATACTGGGGTGATTTTCTATTTCCTTCTCCAGGTGATTTTACAGATTAAGAAACTGAGGCAAACAGGGTTTAGGGACTTGTCGAGGGTCACACAGTTAGTAAGTGTCTAAGGCCAGATTTGAACTGGGGAAGATGAGTTTTCCTCACTTTGCACTTGGTACTCTATCCACTGTGCCACCTAGCTGCTATTTAGATATCACATGCACAAGCCCTGTGTTCCTGCTAAACAGCTAGGTACTATCACTTAACCCCTCCAGCTGCCCATTTTCTTCTTTGTAAAATGAGATTTGAACAGTTTTTCTTCAAGGTTCTAAGTACTGCCATCCTAGTTTATGCTGTAGTACTCACCTTCTTAATATACATCTGAGACATAGATTATGTACCACCAGCATCATAATTATGGCATTTAACCGAAGTTTTGTGGGTTACTCTGGAAGATGAATGACATGAAGTTGCAAGTTGACATTCAATATATAATTATAACACTGAAATACATAAGTAGAATACAGTACATCTCGATAGTATAGTTTCTCTGGGTCAGTTGCATCATGAATGGAGTATATTACTATCCAGGGTTTGCGGGGAGGTTAATTCTGTGGATTTCAGAATCAGATTAAATAACATTCTCCAAGGGGCAAGCTAAGAGCCTACTGTAGCATCTCTCCTTAGTCATAAGAGTTGGCAGCAAAAAATGTTTTATGTAGTATGTAACATAGAACAGTATGGTCTAGCAGCTGGAAGAATATAGCAGAAACTGGCTCCATCAAAGAGGGAATAATGCACAATTGGCATTGAGTTATCACATATCTTAGGCGTTGTTTGTGGGCAGCCATCCCTTTAGGATGGAATTCTCATTATCAAAAGTGCCGTCAATTAGCTTTGTTGATTAGAGACATTGTCCATTCATGTAGTGATACTTACATGAGAATATTATAACAGTGATGATTATCTAGCAGTGTTTGCCTTAAATGAAAGGATACTTGCTTTTAAAACATAAGCATTTAGGTAGGGATAGGGGTGGCATTTTTGTCTTTGTTTTAAAAATAGTGGTCCAACTTTTGATCGTGCTGTAGTTGACTTTATTATGACTTTTATTTAATTATTTAGACTTTATTGACTTCGGTGTCAATGTTTTGTTTTGGTTTGAAGTGTTCACCTTATTGCTATTAACATGAATTCTGAGTTCCATAGCAGTAATTTCAGAGAGGGACCCTTTAGCCATCTGTTAAGTATAAAATAAGCATATTTCCATCCCCATTCCTTTAGACCGAAAGTGTCAGGCACATAGCTCACAGCATTCCCATAACCCAAAACAGATTAAAATGTAATTGGGAAATATTTAAGAAAACAAATAAAACATAGAATACGTGGTTTTCTAAGTCAATATGTGACCCACAGGGATTCTTATGTATGGTTTAATGCCCCCCAATTTCTATTTGATTTTGACATTACTACTCTATACCTCCTGTTTTCACTCTTCTCTGTCTCTTTGGACACGGAGGACTTGTTGGAGAGTATGCTTTGGTTGCTGCTACTTCAACTTCAAAGAGCAAAATGGGATAACCAAAGTTACAAGTGTTGACTAAAAGTTTAAAAGCATTTAATTAAGAATTTCATTTTTATTTAAAAAGAAAAAATGTTTTTAATTAGACTTTTGCTATATTTCTACTTGTACTTTTTATGTAATTCAAGAAGAAAACTGTCAAGTAAATTTTGAAAATTGAAATGGCAAGATCTTTTCAGGAAGTTGTTTGAACTTGGTGCTGTATTGTTTTCTGAGTGACCCAAGTCATAATAGCAAATGAAAAATAGAAGCCAACATTATAAATAAAATTTGCTGCTCAATCATGTTTTACTTTATTTTGTTTTCAGACCTATTTTGACTTGGCTGTAATGATAGCCTTCTCTGATTCCAGGCGGTTAGGGTGTAATTCTTCAGCAGTAACCCTAAATCCAGTAAGGTGAGATCATCCAGTTAATACACCACATTAGTAGACAAAATTTTACTTTAACTCACCCCAAGCTAGAAGTATCAAGGTAGCAAATGAGGAACAAACCCAGAAAATATGTTTTCTTAGATGTTCCTTCAGGAGCGCTAGAGGTTAACTTGTCCTTGGGAACTTTCAGATCATTTCAATTTCTGTCCTGAAGCGATCTCAGTATGGGGTTTGTATTTGGTGAGAGAGGGTAGGATGGAGTTAGATTCACTAATATGTGCACGAATGATTATTAATAGTTATGAATTTAGCCTCAGACTATAATAATATCAGTGGGAAAAAAATCCTAGAATTGTATCTATTTAAATTTAAACTTTAGACTTTTACATTTCACTAATTCTGCAGACTTTTAAAAATATCTTTCTCTTGAATAGTGGCACCCTATTAAGTAATTCATTTGTTAAACTAATTCTTTCATATGTTGATGTTAGCATATAAATATCTTTTTCCTTTTTGAATATTGATTTTACATATATTTGTAAATATATATGCTTATATATACTTGTGCATATACATACATATATATATACATCCACATGTGTATGCATGCATATATATCATTATGTATGCATTTTGGTGATACAAAATGAATAATGAGTTGAACTCAGATTAAATAGGAGTAGAAGGGTAGGCTAGATTATCTTCAAGAAAAAGAAATTATTTTAATAACCCTAAACTTCTCCCAGAAATTTTGATCGATTCATAAAAAATGTCTAATTCATTATTTAGAATGGCTGGTTGTGTTTTAAAAGAGAAAGAACCTTACTGAAACAAAAAATTTATTCTGATAAAATCTAATAGCACCTAAGCTTTCCTCATCTGGGAAGCACATAGAAAGGATGCTGTATGTAATTCTGAGGTTCCATCACCTCATTAAATCTAGTTTGTCTTACCAATCCAGCATACACACATACACATTCACACAAGCTCAAGAGCTTATCTAATTGTGTGGCATACTTGGGGCAATGGACATGCTTCATCCACTTGTTTTTTTCTTTGTGGGTGGCTAGACTAAGCTCTTTGCATATCTATTTACTTCTTCCATCTTTTTAGTACCAGTGTTCTACCATATTGGTTGCATGGTGTGAGTCATGGAACCCTGTAGTCTCTGAAGAATCGAGAATTATTCATTGAAGTATATAGATTCTGAGTCACTCAAATATCATGCAGAGACAATGTGGATGTACAGAATGGCTGTCAGTTGACAACATATGACAGATAAGTGTGTTGGTTCTTTGTTGCCAAAGAAGACCATGCCATCAGAAAAATGATGACATGACTTGCACTTGACTTTGTTTTGAGTGAGGGAGGGCTGTGCAGGTCACCAGCCTCACTTCTGCTCCAGAGCCATCTGAATCCAGTGACCAGATATTCATCAGGATGACTGGAGATGACCCAGGATGAGGCAATTGGGGTTAAGTGACTTGCCCAAGGTCTCACAGCTAGTGAGTGTCAAGTGTCTGAGATGAGATTTGAACTCAAGTCCTCCTGACTCCTGCCCTGGTGCTCTATCACTGCACCACCTAGCTGCCCCTTGACAGATAGGTAACTTTGAAGAACAGCCGGTGTAAGAGTTGCTGCCTGAGAAATGTTTGAGCAGAAATAATGATGGAGAGCAAGGGACCATTGGTGGATAGCCTGCGGGCTTCATTGGTATTCTCAGGATGTCTGAAGTAAGCAAGGAAGACATCAGGCACATTGTGCGTACTTAATGTGGCCATGGACAAGAATCACACACGAGTGGTCATGGATCTGACATGATCCATGTCATTAGAAGAAACTTCGAAATTAGTGACATCACAGATTCATTTGATGATTCAGACTAAAATGAAACTGCTTGTAAGTATTGCCTGAACATGCTTATTTAAACCACAATTTCAGAATGGGAAGAATAAACAATTTTAGATGGAAATCTAAGCTGTTACAAGTGGGAAAAATTATCATTCTTTTAGCAAGGACATGGACAAGCTTGAAGAATAACCAGAGGATGGTGGAAGACCTCAAGATCATGTTCTAGGTAGAAGGAACTAGGTATTTTTATCTTATAGAAGGAAGGTAGCTGTCTTCAAGTATTTGACAGGTTGTCACTTGCATTAGATTTCTTCTGCTGGGCATAGAGGAGAAAGCAAAGTGCACTAGGGGAGGCTGCAAAGAAGCGAATTTAAACTTGGAATTTGGAAAGACAAGATTCCCAACGGTATATTGTATCTAGTGGAACGGGCTGATTTGGGAGGCGGTCAATTCTAACTTATTGGTCCAAGCAGAAAACTTAATGACCATTTATCGGACATGTTGTGGAGGCAATCCTTGTTTGGGTAGCGATTAGACAAGATGGCCCCTGAAGGTGTTTTCCAACTCAGAGACTCTGTGAAATATTGTAAATGGAAAAAAATATATAGAAAAGTACTTTTTCAAAAACATTTACTTCACCACTGTCCTTTCACTTTTCCTTTCTAATGATTGTTGTTGATCCTTTGTTTATCCACAAGATTTAAGTCTGAAAAAACATCATCTGAACATAAAGCCAGTGTATTTGGGCCATTGGGCAGGGAATCAAGGAATCCAAGCATGAAGGCTGCACACTGCCTAGAGAATTAAATGGATCGGAGAAGGAGGAAAACATTGGAATGTTCCTTGAAGGCTGTGGATAAATGATGTTATCATCAATATACTTTATATATAAAACACACCAAAATCTGAGAAATCTAACTTCAATAATAAATTGCAGTTCCAAAGCAGTGACAATTACATATGCTATCCACATCCTGACAGAGGTTATGGACTCAAGATACTGAATGAGATACGTTTTTGAACATGACCAATGGGAGAGCTTTACTTGACTCTACCTAATTGCTATGACTTGATTTTTGCTTGATTCTGCCTTTTTGTTATCAGGATTTTCTTCTTTTGTTATTCAGATTCTTTTGTGTGGAGGGGTAGAAGGGAAAAATTAATATTTGTTAACTGAAATAAATGAACTTAATTTAAAAAATAAACTATACTTAGAAAAGTCACTAGTTAGAGGGATTTTATGCTAAGTTTTTAATAAACATTATGTTTCAGGACTAAATACCCTAATTTGTCTGTTATATAAATCAATATTTTCATATATTGTATTTGTCTATAGAAGGTCATTTCTATACTGGTTTGTTACTCACATGTAGTTTCTCTTTATTATTGCACACCTTCAAGTCAAGGGCTTTTCTTGGTGTTAGGCGAGTTCTGAGCAAGCTAACCCTGTTAAGCTGACTGATTGAACATGAAAGGCACAGTAAAAATAAGCTAGGTAATATATTTTCCAGTTCACTGCCTCTTTCTCTTGCCTTATTCACCCCTTTGACCTTGTTTGAACAGTAATGTATCTTCATACAACATTCTTAATGAGACTGTTTACCATGCATACCTAATGAGAGGGTACCTTATATAATAAATTCTCCACTCCAGCATATTCCTCAGAAAGCAGACCCATTATCTTTTAGAAGAATTAACCTTTTGACTAGAACAGAGGTACCTCCCTTAGTCGACACAATTTTCATGTCTTGTTTTTTAATTTTTAAGAATGTCCCATTAACATTGGGAACTTTTGCATACATACACAGATCAAGCTTGAGAATAAATGTTCTCTAGAAGGAGCAGTTTGTGCATGTTGACTTTAAGTGTCTATTTTCCCCCTTAAGAGTGCTGATTTCTCTTTTTAGACAATTTACTTATCTGTGTTAATGAGACACTAGAATATGAACTCCTTGAGGGAAGGGGTTGTATCCTTTATGTGTCCCTAGCACTTACCACAGTGCTGGGCACATAATACGTGTTTAATATATGTTTGTTTACTGACGTAGAGCTATCTGACAAAAAGAATAACACAGAAACTTTACAGTAGCACAGAATGGCAAGATCTCTTTCCTTCCCTATTTCCTTTCTTTCCCGTAAACTGTTTGCAAATCTGGATTCCCCTGCTCTCAAAACCAACAAGAAGAAAAAGACCTGTATAATCCACAAACTGGGTAACATTTATATAATCAAAAAACTGGCATTATCTTAGGGAAAAGAAGCAAATTGGAGATAAAAAACATCCTATATCTTGGTGAGTTTTACATAACAAAATGTGCTGATTATTATGGTTTTCTATGTTGCATATTTTGCTCAGTTGCAGTAGAAAGGACAGTGGGCTGTGTACCTGCTAAATGTTGTTTTGGGAGAAAATGAAAATCACAGAAAACAAAGAATCCATTGGAGATAGGAGGGTATATAAAAACGTTGGAGAATTCGTCTAGGAAGGAGAGAAATAGGTCTAGACTGGCACCTCTACCAAAGTAAAGAGTCATAGAGCTGTAGAAGGAGGGGGTTGAATGTTTTTTGGTGAAGATAGCCATGGTACTATTGGCTGTGGCAGAGCAAGCATCTCTTGTGCTCTGGGAATCTCCCACTTCCAATTTAAAAGTCCAGACATGGCCCCCTGTAATCCTCAAAGCCTCACCCAAGGCGGGGTATCATCTGTAATTTATTGAGGCTCACTCTGTCCCATGTTTTGCCATTTCAAGAAATTTCTTCTCAGATTCTTAACTCATAATATTCTTATATTTTCCTATATATTTGTGCACCCTAGCCAAATCTGAGCAAAACAGACTTCTACATAATTTTGAGGGTATGAAACCAGGTACATATTTAGTGTGGGGGAAAAGATTAATTCAACTTTCAGAAGTTTATTTCAGTCTGATTGTCCATGTGGTTTAAAACGCTTTAAAACCTACATTCTGAAAAGTTGTATTTGGTTGAACAAATATTTGTCAGGTGCCTACTATGTGCAAAGTACTGTGCTAGGAAATGAAGATACAAAGACAAAAAAAAAAAAAAAGAGAGAGATCATGCCCCTGCGGAGCTTACATGGTACCAGAAGATACACCATCCATCAAAAAGCACAAGGCCTGTGGAGAGTATGGTAGGTATACACAACTGATGTGGTGATGAGGGAAAATATAGTGGAAGAGAAGGCATCAGAGCCAAGCCTTAAAGGGAGAGACAGACTCTGCAAGATGGAGAAAAGATGGCAAAAAAAGCATTTCAGGCTTGAGTTACTACAACCTGTGCAGGATGCACACAGGTGGAATATGGATTTCAAAGAGCCATTAGTAATCCTGCTTGGCTAGAGCCCACCATGGTGAAGTAGAAGGAGCTCTGCCACTACAGTTAAAACCCAGGGTCGTAATCTCCCTCTAATACCTCCTGCCTGCATGGCCTTAGGCTAATCAACCTCCCTGGACTTCAGGTTCCTCATCCTTATTTCGCCACTGAATCCAGATGACTCCAGAGCAGAAGGTGAGGCTGGTGACTCCTCACAGCCCTGCCTCATTTATATCTAATTCACTTTCTAGTCTTGGCAGCACCTCCCTGGTGTCCTGGTTTTCTTCAAAAACCAAGGACAAACCACAGCCTATAAAATGGGAGCATTAGAATAGATCTCTCTGAGGTCCCTTCAGGATCTAGATTTGTAATTCTAAAATTGAGTGAATAATGCAAAATCATTATATAAAGATAAGTTGGAGCCAGATTGTGGAAAGACTTAAATTTTGCAAATTGATTTCTATGTTTATTTTTCAACCCACTATTAAAAGTATAAGAATCTTTTTAAAAAAATAGATTTTAATGAGTAGAATCAAGAGAAAGTTGAACACAGTAACAGCAGTATTGTTCTAAGGATGACTTTGAACAGCTGAGTCATTTTGAGTATTATGAATACTCAGATCAACTACAAAGGATCTGTGAAAGAAGATGCTGTCCACATTCAAAGAAAGAACTGATAAATACAAGTATGTGCGGTGTGGTTTTACACATACACATGCATGCACACACACACATACATACACATAATTGTATCTAATGATAGCCTTCTCTAGGATGGTATAAGAAGGGAGGGAGGGGAAAAAAGGTACACAGCAGAGAACAGAAGAAAACTTGGAAAGACATAAAAGGAGGGTAGCTAAAGACAACATGTAGTATTTGTTTATTAGGTTTTCAAAAAAAAGTGTGAAATGGAAATTCATGGTTTTATATTGAATCTTTTTATATTGTGCTGTGTCCATGGAAATGAATAAAAATTTAAAAAACTGATTTTATTATCTTTTAATCAATTAATATCTTTTATGTTACTATTGATCTTTTGTTTTTATATTGTATGTATTTCCTCTTTTATCTTCTACCATCTTGCCTCCCAGAAAATCCTCCCTTATAAATGCAAATCAATTTTTTTTTTAACTTTAAGATTCATTCCTGTTATTGAGAGACACAGCTGAGGTAGGGAAAAGGTATATGATTTGCCAAGGATTGTCAGCACAAGAATTACCACATGGAAAAACCTCTATTTCCATTATAAATAAAATGATAGGATTCTTTCAAGGAGGTGGTTGTTTTTTAAATTTCCCTTTCTCCTCCCTGCAAATCCACAGCCAATCAAGAGAGGACCAAGCGGACCCACTATTTAAGAAGTAATGTTCAAGTGATGGCATCTCTTCCTGATTGTGAGATTTGTCTATTGAGTGAGGTTTTGATTATAGCATATTTAGGGTCTCCAGTCCCAATTTTACATATCTTTCATAATTATCCATGAAAAGGAAGGTCTCTGTGCTAATTGTATATAACTATACCTTCTCCTATAGTTTATATGGGTATAGCATACACACACTCTTACTTGGAAAAAAATCACTGTTGTTTTGGAACTGGTCTTTTTTTGGTCCAGTATCATGCCATCCACCAGAAGACCAGGGTCCTACTTGGTTATCTTGCCACTACTCTGATATTATCCCCCTACCTCCTCTATTTTTAAATGGAGCAGTGACTTTCCAGTCTGTAGACAGACATCCAGAGATCATGACTCCTGCCCTAGACCTGAATTATCCCGTTGGGTGAGTAAGTGAAAACTCACCTAATCTACTTTATCTACCCAACTGTCCAACCCAAACAACACTTAACATCTAGGAATCTACCAGGAAACCAGGACATATCCAGTTGTCTTGCCACAGAAATATTCCCATTGCCCACTTTCCACCTTTTGCTTTGGCTCAAATTGTTACTGCCACTGCTATTGTGAAAGTTCACAACTCCCCAGATGAAAGAGGTCTTCCCTTGACTCAGTACCATCATAGGTGTTGTATCCTTCATCACAACATAATAAACTCTTTTAAGGGAATTTCTCACTTTTGCATTTATAACTCTTAAAACCTAGTGTTGTACAATGAGTCAATAAGCCTTTATTAAATGCTTTTTATATTCCAGGCACAGTCTGGAGATATAAAGGAAAACAAGAAAAAAAATTAGTCCCTGATGACAATAAGCTCACAGCCTAGCTAGGGAGATAACATGCAACTATATACAAACAGAATATATACAAGACAGACTGGAGATGATTAGCAGAGGGAAGGCACCAGCATAGTAGTAGGTGCTTAATAAGTGCTTATTCATTCATTCATACCAGTTTCCCAAAAACTCTTTTACTTATATTCCCCTACTGTAAGATAGGAATACATTCAAACCATCTTTCCTACCTTTTGTTTTTCTTAAATGTTTCCAGTGAGAGTTTTCTTATTAATGGTAATGTATTCTAGTGTCTTAGAATACTGCATTCCAAAGAACTTAGAGGAAATTCTCATGATGTCTATGTTAAATTCCATTTACTGTAGTTTCAATCTTTTACTTCTCATCATATCCTCCAGTGGAATAGGGAACAAGTGTATAATAGCAACTGTTCTGTATCTTTTCATGCTTTAGAAAATTATCATGATATTCCTCATTTCTTCTTCTCTAGAATAAATCGGCACAGTTCCTTCAGCTTTTGCTCATAGGAGAATTGTTTTGTTGTTTTTTTAAGGTAACTTTTTATCTTTCTCTAAGCAGGGTAGATTCGCACACAGTGACAAACTGATAGTGTTCAAAACCCTATACCAGGATTTGTGGATAGTTACAAAAGGAAGCAGCCTGTATAATCCTTCATTCAGTAATCAGCAAGTATTTATTAAATGCTTCTCTGTGCCAGACACATTGATATGCCCTATGATTAGAAAGAAAAAAAACCTGAAATAGTCATTCACCTGAAGGCACTTATGTCAGGTAGTTGGGAAAAGATTCACATATAAGTAAATATTGTGTTAAGTAATATATAAGTAAATACCAACTGAATGCAAAATAAATGCAAAGTAATTTAGGAGGATATGTCAGCAGCTTTCAACTTTTCATTCTTTTTTTTTCTTTATTACAAATTCAGACAGGATTTCCTTTGGTTTTCCTTAATTAGTAAGATTTTTAAGTGAAATTCAACTATTTTGTTTTCCTAACTTATTCTATCTCAGCTCCCATTCTACCAAAAATAAAATGATGCCTTTGGTTTTATTTTTGGCTATTAATCATATTAATAATTAGATCATTTAATTTTCTTGCTTATTATGAATTTAAATATCAACAAACATGAACATTTCAATATACAAAGAACAAAAAAATTAAATATGAAACAGCTATTATTTTTACTTATTAAACACTTAAAAATAATATAAACATTTAAAATGATAAATGTAAATAATATGAAAAAATTTGTTTATCTCATTAACTGGCTTTCTGACAGTGAGGCATTCTTATAATGGAGAGAGATGGACTGTGGTGTAGAGTGACCTCAGAGGTGCCAGGCATGGCCAGTTGATGGATTTATTCTTTTTAACTCCCTTTTTCATCAGCGAGGACTTGTGTACAGGAATGGGTATTGAGCAGAATGGATAGTCAGTGGAAGTGAGAAGAGTGTAAAAAAACATTTAATTATTTTTAATTGTAAATATGAAGAATGCAAAGAAATATGGGAAGACATATATACAAAGCACTTAGTAAAGAAAGTAAAATGAAAACAAAATGATTCAATACGAAGGAAGAGTTCTATATCCAGCATCAGAGGATCCTGGCTGTGCTACTTACACTGTGTGATTGTGAATTGGTCACTCAACCACTTTGGCCTTCAGTTTTCTTATCTAAAAATGAAAGGGCTGGACTAAACGATAACCTCTGAGGTCTCTTCTGGTTCTCCCTGTGTGAGCTAAATATAAATGCTAAGTGGTGGGCAGCTTGTTGGCCCAGTGGATAGAGTGCTGTCTCTGAGTTGGGAGGACTTGAGCTCAAATCTAGCCTCAGATATTTACTAGGTGTGTGACCCTGCCAAGTCACTTAACCTCAACTACCTATTCTCTCTCTCTCTCTCTCTCTCTCTCTCTCTCTCTCTCTCTCTCTCTCTCTGTCTCTCTCTCTCTGTCTCTCTCTCTGTCCTTCTCTTTCTCCCTCTCTCTCTCTCTCTCTCTTTTCCCCATATGTGTGTGCATAGTGTATGTGTACATATACAGATTCATACATATGATATATACAAACATATAATATACATGCTAAGTGAAACTATGATAATAATAGCAATAAAATCAAAATAAATTCACAAAAGAGTTCAGAAGGAACATGTAAATAAGTTAAAACTCTGGGTGTAGAGTCACAGTAGATTGATGACCCTGCTATACCAGTTGCTGGCAGGGTGTCTTCAGCTCCCTGGGCCATGCTTTCCTTATCTACAGAATGAGGAATTTGGCCCAGATCACCTGTAAACTCTAAATTCTGTGATGCTGGAACCATTATGTAATGGAGCCTTTCAGGGAAGTATCAGGTCTATTGAAATTTCCCAGTCTCTTTGACAAGATCATAGGAGATTGGTTTTTATAGAAACACTTCCTCTTGGAATGTGAGTAAGCCCTGCCCTGAATACCCTGCTGGTAGGACCCAGGACGCGCAAGATGATCTTCAAAGAGTAGCCTCTTCCCCATTGTATATTCAAAATAAGCCAAGAAACCACCTGTCTTCTGCTTCTCTAACATCTGTGTTTCTATTTGACTCTTTCTCTACACTTTTCTCTGACTGCCAGGCCTGTGGACAGCAAAGCACTGATGATGAGGTGGTTTGTTGTTTATTTAGGGGTGGGGACAGAGTGGACCCATGCTTCATCTCTGGGAGCACTTGGTTTTAACTTGTCATAGGAGTGCATGGCAGAGGTGGGCACCATGCTGACTCAAACTAAGAGTGGATATGATTTCATACACAGTCCCCTTGAGGAAAATTTGATGATAGCTTAGGGCAGAGGTAGACATGAGGTTGCCTGTGACCTGAGAGAATCATAAGCAGTGTTCCTAAACAACAATTTCCTATGTAAAGGAGGAGGGATTTTTAATTTTCTGGACAGTTTGATAATGAAATTTAGTCTTCTACACAAAGAAGGGAGATGTCCTAGATGTCCTAGGAAACACCAGCTTGGAAGCTATCTCCTAGGTAACTTAAGAATTCGAGGGTACCCAAGTATAAGAGTTTGAAGATATAAATGTTTAGACAAAGCAACAGGTTTCTTGATGCATTGTGTCCCCTGGAGAAAGAAGTTAGCGCAGCTTAGCATTCCTATGTGGAGTTCAAAGCCAATGACCTACTAAGACATTATATTTCCACTGGGAATGTGATTACTTGTTCAGCACACATAAACTATTTTTGATGTCCAAGCTGATGGGTGGAGGGAAAGGGGTGATTTCTAAACCACCAGGTGGTAGAATGAGTCTTCAGGAGATAACTTTGTAAGAGAGAGAGGTTTTATCCTAGTGTGATCTATTGACAGTTCCAAAAATAGTTCCCTTCCCTAGTGATATGATAGACTACTTAAGTTCTTTATGTGTTTTCATCTTTCTCAGTAAACTCCTGAGTTCTTTTAATAGTCTTTTGTGAAACAAAGGCTGTCCTATGCTTGACATACATTTGATACTACAAATGCTTTTACTAGATGGAGCTGGTTATCCATTTTACCCACATTTGGAAAAAGCCTAAACTTTGCTATATATCTTGAATCTTGGGATCACTGTAGGTAGGGGCAATGAACCAAAAAGATAAATTGACTCTTGGGATCAGCTCCCAGTCAAACCCTGTCTGAGTAAGTCTAGAGCCTTTGGAAGACTGTGAACCGTGAATTACAATTAGATATTTCCCTAGACAAAAATGAAAAATTTATAAGATTATTATACTATTTTTGCATACATAATAGGAAGTCAGTTCAGGAGACTTTGACTACATACCTATTTCAGCACAATTTTGATTCCTGACTATCCTCATAATAGAAGAGGTTCATAAATTTAATGGCATTTTTAAAAGTCTACTTGGGACAGTGTAAGGATAATTACTAATGTACTTTTGATCCCTCAGGAGCGAACAGTATCTAGAGAGCATAAGAGATAGTTAGAAGAGAGCTATAGAAAATACAAATAAATTATGAATAAATCAATATGGATTATTACCTCATTATTAAATACCCCAAATGTGTTCAGGAAAGTATTTCATAAAGTTAAATATAACTGAGAAATTTAAAACTTCCTGGTTTTCTCTTTTGTTTGCTCTATAAATTTAGGTCATAAATTTTGCATGTAGCATCTTATATTGATTTTAAAAAAACACTGACTCTGGAGTCAAGGGACCTGGGATCAAATGCTGCCTCTGGCCCTTACTACCCTTGTATAACCTCCTTGGGGCTGAGTTTCCTCATCTGTAAATGAGAGGGTTGGACCCTACCTTTGAAGTCCAGTCCAACTGTAGGTAAAAGATCTCATAAAAACTTTTGTAAAAATGAGCTTCATCTTCACAGAATCTTCTAAACTTCATTGTGCGTGTATGTAAATGAAGATCTAAGTAAACTGGAATTTAAGAATGCCTCAAAGGACCAGGTAAATTTCTGCATCACATGATATACTTGGTCCCTGTAATGTACAAGTTGAAAACAGAACCTCCACAACAAACAGCTTAAACAATTTCAAATTATATGCAAATAATGTTAATATAAAATGTAATATAACATACTTATATAGTATATATCCTATAATACACTAATACTAATGTAATTTGATATGAAATAATCAAGTGAGAATAATATTTTAACCTGTAGCCCTTTGCTGGGCACATAGTAGATGCTGTATAAAATATTAGTTATTATAAATGAAAGTTTTAAAAACATTACTGTCAAGTATTTATCTTCAGGCGAGTTATACTCAGTTTTGCTATTTGCTATAAATCCTGGAAGGAGTGAGATTTTTATGAACTAGATTTCTTTAATCTTTGTAAGAATAGAGAGTGTTATGGTTTTAATAAATAAATATAGCACAGTCTCATTTATTCAGGCTTTAATATATGGGCAGCTAGATGACACAGCAGACAAGAGCACCAGACCTGAGTTTAAATATACCCTCAGATACTTTGTAGCTGAGTAACCCTGGTCAAATCACTTCACCTATGTTTGCCTCAGTTTCCTCGTGTGTAAAATAAGGATCGTAATAATAGCTCCTGATTTCTAGGGCTTTTGTGAGGATAAATGAGATAATAATTCTAAAGCACTTAGCACAGTGCCCGGCACATAGCAAGCATTATATAAAAGTTAGTGATGATGATAATAATGATGGAATTTGTTGGCAACTAAAGTAAACTTAATTTTTGGAGGTGGGAAGGATTTGTTAGGCAAATTAAGTGTGCAAATAAGATTTGTAAGAATGTTTAATCACTTGACAAAAACTTGTTTCTATTATTTTAGAAACTGCCTTTTGTTTGAGATTATTAAGCCAATTCGAGGCCCTACCTTGTTCCCTATAGCAATTTCAAGCATTTTTTGTTAGACTTATTTCGGTTACAGTATATCTTCAAGCATAATCATTTATTTTCTTTTAAAAACATTTTATGATTCAGAATTTTTGATAATTCAGACTAATCCCAGTTTTCCTGAATTACTAAAATACATACGTATATGTATATATATATATATATACATATGTACATAAATACAGGTACATATATAGCCATAATTCTAATATGTCTGCCCTTTTTTCTAATTGTTATTCAAGTAACTGTAATCTGTAGGAAGTTAAAGAACTTCACAGATCACAGAACTCATGTATGGAGCTCACAATCAGAGGGTGAAGCGAACACTCAGAGGTTTTACAGTTCCTCAAGAGTTTAGAATAAATAACTAAAGCAGGGATTCTTACCTTATTTTGTGTCATGGTCCCCTTTGGTCGTGGACCCTTTCTCAGAATAATGATTTCAAATGCATAAATTCAGATGCATTACAAAGAAAACCAATTGTATTGAAATGAAGTTATCAAAATATTTTTTAAAAACCCACAACTTCAGGTTAAGAACCCTGAACTAGAGCAAGAATGTACAGTATCCCATGGTCCTTTGGCTCCACATGATCCCAGAGTCATATATACAACCTTTGAAGTAGCCTGAACAAGGGGGAAATGCCATAAGATGTGTTGATTCTATGTTTTCAAATATTTGTCTTCTAAAATACCTGAAATGACATTGCATTTCAACATAGCCTTTATCTACTCTGTTCAGTCAGTAGAAATTAATTTGGTATTTAAATTGTCCCAGATGGAAAGCCTAGACAGTAAAGAATGCATTTTCGAGTGTAATTAGAAGGTTGAGTATCACACATGACTCTGAACAGGACCTTAATTTTCTCCTGTATTAAGAACTTCTGTAGATGCGTTAATTGCACTATCCATTTTATACATCATGAGGTCTTTGCATTCATTTCTTCTTCTTGCATGTTGTCTGGCTTGGACCCAGTTGACGGTCATCCATTCAATAAAAACTTTTTTATTATATGATGTGATTAAAATATTTTCCTGGGTGAATTGAGGCATTTGTAAAAGTAGAATACATCATCCCTGATTTTCAGAAGCTTTTGGTGTAGTCAAGGAAACAAGAAAAACAGTATAGGAGAAAAATAACTACAGGATTTAATCAAGTACATCATGGTAATTGTCTTATGTCTTTACTCAGGAAAATCAAGTGAGAGTTAGGGAAGGTTCATCAGAGTGAGAAAGAAGCACAACGTATGCCATTTTTGTCTTGGTTCTTAATTCTAAGTTTAATGGAGAAGACAGAAATTGTTGGCTCTTAGGAGGTGTTTTGATTATATATTTCACTTATCTTGTATTTAATTTGTTAACTCTATGCTGCACTCTGTTCGTTCCCAAGAGCCTGTGTCATTGAAAGCCCATAGTTTTCAGCTTTGTCACTTATTGTCTTTAAAGAGAGAGCTTCCACACTGTTACAACGTGAGGTCTGATGGTAGGTGTATGCTTTAAATCTCTGTATTCAAGAGGTAAATCTTAGAGTAAGCATTAATTGGATTCACCTTGGTATTTTGACACCTGGCGAATCTTTGATTTCCCTCTGCCTAATATAGAATGCAACCCACAAATAAATGCCTGTCATTAAATCCCTTAGATCTTCCACAGAGGATCTATCCGATATAACGGAGACTCTCTTCTAGGTCTTTGTGCTTTGTGGGCACTGACACAGCACCTAGGATACATGTGTTACCCCTTACCTCTGTTAGGTGAATGTTTCACCCTTTTTCTCACTATATGTTCTTCATGGGTTTTATTGGTTTTAATATTTTTATTTCTAACATCCTAATTTGAGCATCTTAGAGTTATTACAAATGAAACTCCTCTCTACCTGTTGTAACCAGGTCTTTCTGCTTTCAGCTCGAAAGTCAAAGAAATTAGGAAAGTTGAAAGGGATCCATGAAGAGCAACAGCCTCCACAACAGGCTCCACCACCACCTCCCCAGAGCCCAGAGGAAGGAACGACGTATATTGCACCAGTCAAAGAACCCTCTGTTAATACGGCGCTTGTTCCTCAGCTCTCCACAATATCACGAGCACTGACGCCTTCTCCTTCTATGATCCTTGAAAGCATTGAACCAGAAATTGTATATGCAGGCTATGATAGCTCTAAACCAGATACGGCAGAGAACTTGCTCTCTACCTTAAATCGCCTGGCTGGCAAGCAGATGATCCAAGTAGTAAAGTGGGCAAAGGTACTACCAGGTAGGATCTTACTTTATTATATGATTTTCAGTCTTCACTACATAACATCTGTCCATAGATGTGGGTTTAGTTTTATTTTTATTCCTATCAGATTTTCATTTTGAAAAAGATATAGTGAGGGTGAATTTCAACTTAATAAAGATGGAATATCTTCGTTCATAGAGACACACAGACACACCCCTTGGGTTGATGATGAAAATGGATGGAAAGTGTGTTCTTGTAAAGATAAACGAGGTAAAAAATATTTATTTTAAGAATGGAGAATCCTACCAATGAGTAAGTACAGCCCATAGGTGAAAAAGAGCTCCATGTATGGCCTGTACAGGCAGCAGCTTTGTAAAGTATAATTAAGAAACATAAAAAGTTCCACCTGTAACAAATAAATATAGTCAAGAAAAACAAATTTCCAAATTGGCCGTGTCCAGAAATGTATGAGTCATCCTGCATCTTGAATATATCATGTCAGAAGGTGAATAATATGTTTATTTCTTTGTACTCGGGAATCATGGTTTGTCACAGGGGTTTTGTTTTTCTTTTCCTACAACAGAGGAGAGGTTATAGGGAGAAGGAAACTAGCGGTAGGGTCCCCTTCCCCCACCCTCACAAAAAAAGAGAGAGAAAAGTACAGAAAGAAGGTCAGAAAGAGTCTGGCAGACAGGCAGAACAGCTTTGAAAGTTATATATTGATTTTATTTTATACTTAAAAAGAAAAGCAACTCTGTAATAGAGACATGCAATTCCATGTATAATCTTCTAGTCTTCTATAACATATATATAAATGCTCATTTTATTTAGTATTTATTAAATTTGGAATAAAAGTTAAATTAAAAAATACATCCAATTATTCAAAAGCATTTCTGCTCTGGTTATCATAGAACTGAGAGCAGTGTCCTGCAGAATTGAGGGTAGGATAAATAAGGAATAGGATCAGGATAGGTTCAGAGGTAGAGGTTGGGGTACTGCCCTGTCAAAGCAGCATGAAGTGTGTGTGTATGTGTGTGTGTGTGTGTGTGTGTGTATGTTATAAAAGGGGAAGTGGAACGTGGGTTTGAGAGGTGGTATCAAGAAAATAAAAAAGAACAGAGAAGCACTGCAGAGAGGAAGGGGGTACACCAAAAACAACTGATTTTACTTCATAGTTCCATCAAGAATCAAATCTCTTGTTCAGATTTAGAGAAGAGTAAATAAGGCTTGTTTTTAGTGTATAAAATGGATACAGTGATACTGAATTTTATAGGATCTTGATCACAAATGCATTTTGAGTTTAACAACTGTACACATCACTAAATAGGGTTTGAGAGAATTTTCAAGATTTATCAGTTTTAAAAGCAGGGAGAAAAAAGAGTATTTTGAACCAGTAGCCAAGCTGAACCACTCTAGATAAGTTCCACTTAGATTTTACTGCCCACAATAGCTGGAGATGTTAAAAACTAATTCAGCATTGACCATGTAGATAATATTTCTTCAAGACTTGATGAATTGAATTGAGAAGTAAAGGAGCATTTGGGGCATCTTGTTTCATCATGGACAGCATGTGAACTGTCAAGTGTAGTTCTATGATTAATTGTTCTTTTCTCCAGGATTCAAAAATTTGCCTCTTGAGGACCAAATTACCCTAATCCAGTATTCTTGGATGTGTCTATCATCATTTGCCTTGAGCTGGAGATCTTACAAACATACGAACAGCCAATTTCTCTATTTCGCCCCAGACCTAGTCTTTAACGAGTAAGTATCTATTAATTAGCTATCACATAACAAACTCAATAATTCTTCATTACGCTCTTTATAATTTTAAAGCAAATATATCTGAGAAAAATTCTACTGACCCAGGTATTTTTTTAAATTGAGGACATGAAATTACTTTTAATAAAATGATATAATGTACACTTCTAAGTATGTGGCAGTTGTCCCAAAATAAGGATGGTCTATTTGGCTCTGAAATATGACTCACATAGCCACAATTAATAGAAAACAGTCTTTTTTTGGTATCTACTCTATTGGAGAAGAATATCTAATTTCTAGGAAATCTGAATGTTTAAATTGCCAGTTTTTATAAGCATTCATATAATGGCTCTTTTGTTAACAGTATACAGCTGCTCAATGTGTTTTCGTGACAATCATAATTATCCTTCTTTGAAATTATAAAAGAAGCCAAAATGTTTTTCTGTAGTGAAACATTCTCAGTTTTATGATGCATTAAAAGAATCATAATGGATTCTTCCTTGGCTTTGCATTTTCTCCTATTTTAAGTTCACGTTTTGGTATTGTTTGTATGCCACATTAGCAAATTTCATTTATGTTTATATCCAGTGGTGTTTCTCTATAATTGTAGGGTCAAGAAACACTTAAAAAGAAAAGGAGTATTGAATTATGATAGTGCCACAGCTTTATCCTAACAGATGGCTTTCTCTAGAGGTAGGAAAATAGTGGATTTGTTAGGATAGAAAACTAAAGGGAGAAGGATTGTTGATAAAAGAGAACACCAAGGATTAAAAACAAGCAAATAGCATCAGTTCTCCTGAATTTTCTACTACTTTATAGCCTTATATCAGAATAGGATTACAGCCATCAGTTGATTACTCTTATTTGTACATGCCTTTTGGGAGCTTACTGATAAGAATGATTGCTATCTACATCATATATACTTATTCTCGAAAATGTGAAATAAAATTAAGAGACAGCCGGCTTCAGCACTGGTTGTATGGTGAATGAACGAACAAGAGATAACCATATGCTGATGGCTGAAATGGACATTTTCAGTGAGTTTTGTTTAGCTTACAGCACAAAGTAACTGCCATTGAATAGTAAAATTTCTTCAATAGCTTCTGTAAATTGAAAGGAAAAAGTGATTATCAGCGATCATTATCTTGCCTTTATATCCCACGGTAAGATATCAGTGCCATCAAAATGTTATCTTTGATGTTATTTGGTTTATTTTTATGCCTCTTTTGCTTTTAATTAACGTGTTTTCCTTTTTAATTGTGCATGAAACCAAAGACATTCATGAACTGAAGAGTATTCAATGAAAGAATAAAAAGTTTAAGTATTATTAAGTTTATTAACAAGTTTATCAAATGCTTACTGTCTGCCAAGCACTGGAGATAACAAATACAAGAAGCTCATATTCTAATAGTTTAGATAACATATATAAGACATTTTAGCTACAACTAGGATGAAAGGGCTTGAGAATATTGGGATGCAGTAGTAAAGATGATAACGTATTTTGTGAGATCCTTTCCATTTATAAAGTCATATCTATTTCTGATGTTTTATCATTTGACAATGATGAGGACTGTTGTGGCAAGAGCTATCTTTGGGAGGGTTATAATTTTGTGAAGTTGAGAAACACCCAAACCGTGGTAGCTGGACAGTGTTTTGTTGAAGTCTAATCGAAGAAAACACAAAAAGATGAGAAACAGAAAGACATGAAAAGTTATGGTTTTTCAATATCCTTTTGTTTCTGAAATCAGTGGAGAAAATGATTATTGAGTGAATTAACAAGTGAAATAAGCATTTATTAAGTGCTTACCGTGTAAAATCACCGTGCCAAGTGCCAGGGAAGGAAAAAAGAAAGTAAGACAGTCTCTGCTTTCAGATGGCTCACATTATAATGGGGGAGACAATTCATCTGGAAGGTTTCAGCTATAAGTCACGTGGAAAGGCCTCATGGTTCTTAGGGTTCAGCAGCAAAGCAGATGGTAGTGATATTTTGTGAATGTCATTTCCCACTGATAAAAATCAGTTTCTTATGTTGAACCATTTGTCAGTGCCAAGTACTTTGGTGACAGGAACTTTCTTTTGTGGGTCTTTGGTAGCTATGGCTGTAAGAGTAGTTCCTAGACTATGTCTCCACAGAAGTTGCTCCCTGGGATGATGGATGAGCACTGGGCATTGCTATTTCCAAAGCTGTTGGATTCAGGATCTTCAACTTTGTTAAGGTTGTGGTGTTTTCACCTGCCTGACACAAGCTGGCATTCGTCCCTTGTTCAGGGTGCCCTGCTATTCCAGGGAGGCTGGTTCACCTGATCCATGAGTGGCAGTTGGTTGTTAATGCCGATTGCTGTCCCCTTCCCCAGAGAAGTTGTCTCCCCAGATGATGACCATAGGGACTGGAAGAAAAGCTGGACCAATAGTCTGGGGGGATTCTACCACCTCCAGGGCTCCTTGAGAGTATACACAGGTTGGTAGCAATTGACCAGCAGCTATTGCTGGTGGTCATAAGGAAGGTTCTCCCCTGTTTGATGGCCACAAGTACTGAACTGAGAGGAGATATGATGGATTGGGGGTCATTGTTATTCCCAAGGATTTTGGGTTCAGGAGCCTACGCTGCTCCACAGGGTCTAAGGAGATGGTGGTCAGGGTGGTGGGTGGGAATTGTAGTGGTTTGACTTGTCTAGAAGATGTTTCCTCTTGTCTCTGCCAGGGTGTTCAAATGCCAACTAGGCTGACTTGCCAGAGCTCTGGGTGGTAGTTGGTTGGCAATTGATAGAAATCAAGTAGAAGCAGAGAAAAAGAAAAATTGTCTAATTAGACATCTTCACCTGGTATCCCCAGTCAGGTCTATCTATGAATAAATTTGGGGGGAGGGGTCCATGAATTTGGTATTTCAGTATATAATTGGTTTCCTTGTAATCTTATGTCTTATTTTATGAATTAAAAGCAGTACTCTGAAAATGAGTATTGCCATTTTGCAATATTACCAAAGGGATCTATGGTACAAAAAGGTTATGAATTTTTGTGTTAGTTCATGACTCTTAAAAAAAAAAGTAACATAAGGAGGGGGAGAAAATTTAGAACTCAAAATCTTATAGAAGTGAATGTTGAAAACTAAAAATAAATTAACTTTTTAAAAAAAAGTATGATGTGATATAATTATAGCTCATTAAGCTTTATTTTTAGACATTTTCAAAACACCGGAACTTAAACAAACTATTGATTTTCAAACTATTTTCAAAGCTCTATCTTCAGATTAAAAGAACAAAGTCTAAAAGTGACCCAGTCCAATTGACTAGATTTTCTTGGTTCGAGGTATTCATTGATCTTATTTGCTTACTACAGTATCTCTTTCATTTAGGTCAAATCATATCAACAAATATTTATTGAATACTTACTATATGAAAGAAATGATATCTAGCACATGCAGAATCTGGGCATGAGATGCCCTGTGTGTAGTGGTTAGAGCATCAGAGTTTAAAGCCAGATTCATGTGGGTTTAAGTCTCACCTCTGGTAAAGACTGGCTTTTTGTCTCTGGGCAAGCCATTTAATTAACTTACAAATTTTCTTGTGATGACAGCAGTATAATGTGACATTCAAAAAAGCTAACTCAGTCTTAGGATGTGCTTGTAGTTATGTAAGATCCAGACTAAAGATGTTAGGTTCTGTTCTGGAGTCCTGCATTTAGTTTTTGACAACACATTTTAGGAAGGATATGGTGACCAGGATGGTTAGGGGATTTGAATTCATTACATTCAAGTATCATTATGAATGAACTGGTAGAAATTAATCTAGAATAGTGAAGGCTTAAAGGAAATATGACCACTTTCTTCAAATAGTTGAAGGGATATTATGCCAAAGAGGGATATGACTTACTCCTCTTGGTTCCAAAAATCAGCACTGCTATGCTAGGGAATAGATTGACTCCACAAAGAAGACAGACTTTTAAAATCTCCTGACGAGTAGCCGCATGGGCTTTCTTAAGAGTTGTAGTGGCTGACTTCTTCCATGCACAGACTCTTAAAGTAGAAACTGGATGACTGTGCATTCAAACTGTTATAAAAAGAGATTAATCTTTTAGCCTGAGTTGGACTAAATGATCTCTGAAGTCCCTACAAAATCTGGGATTCTTTCAAGCTATGTCCGGAGCACAAAAGAAACATGTCACAAAACAGCTGAATGAGATATTGGCTGAGAGGGTACATTCCAAGGGTATCATAATCCTGTAGTCCAAAAAAGGCTTACAAGATATAGATACATACATATAAATACACACATACACATACATATATACATATATACATATATAAAATATGTGTGACACGTGAGTATATATAAAATAATGTTAAATGGGATGAAGCATTCATGTTCATTAAGACATTTTTCAGACTACATGATTTTGCCCTAGTATGCTTTGGCTTTCTTCTTCTTTAAACATTAAATTTCTTTGAATTTTAGATGGTCTATCCTAAAAATGTTTTCTAGTTAGATTTAAAATTTTAGAATAATAAAATATTATTCAAAAACGATAAAACATCATGATGTAGTGTGGAAGAGTATTGAGCTTGGAGACAGGAGGAACCTTGGTTCAGATTTGGATTATGTCACTTACCATACGACTTTAAACAATTCACTTAACATCTCTGAGTTTTTTCATCTGTAAAATGAAGATAATAAAATTTGTATTACATACCTTAGCATTGTGAAGAAAATGCTATACAAATATATGAGTTGTTATGAACTCCAGGGAAACCTAACATTAAAAGTGAAACAATACCTTATCTGTAATTTTTAAAATAACACCTTTGTGAAACTTTGTTTTGTGTGTTGGAGGGCAAAAACAAAACAAAAGAAAAAGCCAGTAACAAGCCTTTTAATTCCTAAACAGCTGTCCAACCTTTCCAGCTATATACAGCTGTGGACAGAAACCAGCCATACAAATTTCCAGTCCAAAAAACTAAATTCTCTGCAGTGTTTAGAATGATTTTAATGGGGTTTTGGTATGTTTGTGATGGAATCCAGTTCCCTTACAACTGTGGAACTATGATGACATGATATTTTCTGTTGTGAAATTAAAAATAATATTATTTAACCCTTTTTTGTGAGAAACCAAGAGGAAGGCAAGATAAATTTCTAATAATTATGAAGTTCATAGGGTTCCCATTAATGAATGAAGAAATGTTTTTTCCTTCTGTCCGGTCTAATATATTTTAATTACTATAGGAATCTTAGCTTGAGAATTCTCTGATTTTTTTGGTACTTAAATTTATATCATGGTAATGAGGATTTAGTCCATACAGGTGAAATTAAGCTTTTTTGTTTCACATGTTAGCAGTGGCAAATGATTTGATAAATTTATATTCATTCAAATCTATTACCACCCCCAATTTTTATTTGATATTTTCATCCTGAAATAGAGTAAGGAGAGCCCATGCAGACCTCTGGGAGTTGGTCCCTTGCCCTTGTTTGGCTTTTGCAAAATGATTCAAAGAATTATAATGGAAACTATGTGAAAGTCTGTGTGCCAGCATTTTTGAGAGAGGGAGCCAATGCAAAATAATTTACAAAGCCTTTACTTTGCCAAGTCAAAGCTTACATTTAGGCCTTTCTTTTCATGTTTTGTATTTTAATTCAACAAACATGTACTAAGTACCTACAGTGTACCAGAACCTATTCTAGTTGCTGAGGATACAAAGATGACAAAAACTTAGAGTCCTTCCTTTCAAAAACAGTTTAAAGCGTGTGTATTGTAGGAGATGGAAAACAAAGCTGGGGCAGCCTCGGTGACTCACTAAAGAACCTCAGAAAAACATTCAAGGAAACCACCAGCCACCTGGATAATGAGCGTGATTTCTTACCCAAAATTCAGTACCCGGAGCCCAGAGAAAGTGGTTTGGTGGGGGGCAGGGAAGGCAGAGACAAAGAGCCAAGAGACAGCTGGATGCAGATGGAGAGTGGTGAGACCTGGCTTGTCTTTCCCCTCTGCCCATTCTGGCCAGTGGGACACAGCTGTCTGCTACTTGATTGAACTTTTAGTACTTGGTTTGCCCTGGCATTTGACTTTTTGTGAAAAGTCTTCACTAATGAGAGAGCTGAGTGATACCTCAGCAAATCTTTCTGAGAACTTTTTTTATAATGAAATACATGCTAAAAAGAGCCAACACTACAAAATTTTATAAATGCATCCCTATTCCTACAGCTTGACAATCCTACCTCTTTTTCTAGTAATAATCCTTTAAGTATATTTTAATGACACTTCTTATACACAAATCATCTTGAATAATGTCGTTCAGTGTGATGATGCTTCTAGGGTATCTTCCCCATTGCCCTCTGATTCATGGACAGTCTACAAATGGGTACAGGTATTAAAAGATAATGAAAGAATGCCCAGAGAACAAGAGGAAGACCTTCCACTAATTGTGTAACTATTTTAAGTAAGATTAGTGGGGGAAATGGGGATTTAAAATCTAACAGGATAAAATAGTAGGGAGGGATTTTGATCTGTACCTGTGAAGGAATTTATCACACTGAGGATATCATAAATCTTTCAAAGTAGGAGAATGAATCATACAAGACAGGCAAACTTCTTATGACAAAAATATCTTCAAATACATCTATTTACCCATTTGGACAGCTAGATGGTACAATGGCTAGAGAATAGGCCCTAGAGTCAAGGGAACCTGAATTCAAATCTGGCCTCAGACACTTGATAGTTATGTGACCTTGGGCAAGTCACTTAACCTCAATTGCCTGCAAAAAAGGAAAGAAAGAAACTAGGCAAAGTTCGGTCATCTTTGAAATTTGTTTTCTGTGTCAACAGTTTCCCATTTCTGTACCCTTCCCTACCCACTGGTGATACCTTCTTCTCCTTAAGGACTCTGTACCCTTCTTTCTTGCCCCCATAGAATCATATTCTTAGCATTGAAAGGGAAAGCACCTAAGCAAGCATCCTTCCCTACTTTACAGATGGAGACAGAAATTTAAGGTAAACTGTTCAAAGGCTGATTAGGGGTAGAGCTAAGACTGGACCTGAATGGTCTTGTGGGTTTCCTGTCCAGTGTTCTTTCCATTGACACATGTTGCTTGGAGCCTAACAAAAATCGATTGCTCTTCTTCTCTTATTTTCTCCTCTTCCAACTCCTAGGGGAGATCTGGTTTGTTGACCCAAGAACATACACCCCCCCCCCCCCGATAGGAACTCCAATATAACATACAAATAACAAAGATTTCTTAAGTGTTTAATTATTAATGCATCATTGTACCACAAGCACAAAGACAACATAAATAGAGTCCTACTCTCAAGGACTTTATTACCAGCATATGAAGTATTTTGTACAGACTTCAGGGAAAAGAAGGTATTGGGAAAACTATAAAACTTTTATTTTAATTTGCTTTATTTTTCATCTTTATGTGCCTGCCCAGCACCTAGCTCTAGACTACATGCATAATAGGTGCTTAACAACATGTTTGCTGGATCCATGCTGAAGGAACAAATCTACCACATCCTATTTGGAATACAGCACTTCCCTCACCCAGGGCTTAAGTGCCAAGGCTTACCCTGGTTCTCATTCACAGAAGGGAGAATTTCCCTGGTGAGTAGGGACCACAAACATAAGGTCCTTACTCCCCACAAATATTTCCACATTCACCTGAGTCTTCTCCTATCAGAGCAAGGGAAACTGTAAAAATATTTATCATTTACCCTTATTGCCTGAATGTCAGCTTTTAGGATAATTATGTTTCAACCAGCAATATAATCAGCATGTTAAGCTTTTTGTCACTAACAGTGAAATAAAAGCTCTTGAAAAGAATCTTAGGAAGAGGAGATTTTAAGGGGGCAGAAAGACCTTTTAAATCACAGCTTTACCCCAAGTAGCCCCCATTCGCATCAGTGGGAAGGGAGATCAGATACGAGCTAGCCAGGCTGCAGCTATTGGGGTCCTGGCCTGTTCCCAGGAATTGCTGAAGAAAAAAGAAATCTTGTTGCCACTTTCTATTAGGGCCAATTCAACTTGTCCTTATGTGAAAGTTCCCTTCTTTTGCATTAGGGATTACATTCCATTTTAGTAAGTTTTAATGATATTTTCATAACATAAGACCCTTTAACATGTTGGAACACATCCTTGCACCTTTTATGGCTACCATAATAATGAAATTCTAAACAAAAAGTGTCATTGAAATTCATTCTGTTAATAGACATATTAGTATATTGAAAAACATCACAGTAGTATTATGATCAAGGAATTGCTGAATATTTTATGTCTTTCTTCAAAAGTGAAGCTAGTTGATATTTTTAAAATTCCCAAAAAGGTGCCTCTGGGGGCTGTATTTATTACATTAAAGTAAGAGAGGGAAATCGGGGAGAACCATACAAGAAAACCTTTTTTGTCTTTAAATATTTTGCCCCAAATTAGGGTACAGTGAGCACTTCAGCATGTGGAACCTTTCTTCTATGAAACTCAAAATCATTAACATTCATATAATTATTAGCCATTTAGATTTGCTTTGAAAAGATTGTCAGAGATCACTGACAGTATTCAGTTCACTTATCCATTCAAAACATATATTGAAATCTTCATATAAATCTATAATTAATTTTTTAAAATATATTCTCCAACATAATCCCTACCTTTCCCTAAAAATCATATTCACTATACTTCTGCTATATCATTCTACATATTTTGAAATTGAAAGTATGTTTGAATCTACCAGTCTTTTAGAATCTCAAGTAGCCTTCCATAATTCCCACATTGATTCGAGAACTTGTTGGGAGAGTGAATGTAAAATTAAAATCTTTCTTGTTTGATTACTTGCAGGCTTTACTCTGTCCAAGTGTAAAGACTTTTATGGTTTTTGGAATGGAAGGCTGACTCAACTAATTATTTTTTATTATATTTCATTGATTCCTTTTTCTTGAAGTTTCACAATCATTTCTACCACCCTCCTTGTCTCCCCCAATAGATACAGGGATATATTCAGAAATGAATAGGATTTAAAAACAGGATAGAAACTAGGCTGGTAATTTCACTGATACAGGGAGTCCCAACATGAGGAATCTCCTTCAAATTACTTCACAATAGATAATCTTAGGGAATTTGCTAGAGCAGTGAGAGGTTAAATGTTTTGCCCAGTTTAATGAGTAGACCTGATTCAAGGCAGTCCTTGGATTGTTTAGGTTAGGTGTTACAATGAAATGGGACCCTGATGGATCATTCTGCAATCTAAAAACAAAGATTTATTTAGCCATGTCATGGAGAAAAATATTCGGCAGGGATGAAATGAGATATTTGTAAAGCACTTTGTAAACCTTAGTGTATAAATATGTAATAAACCTTAACATACATACATATAATAATCATTATTACTATGGCACAGGTCTTAGCTTGAGTGTATTTGACCCTTTACTTCTGTATGGGCGACAGCTATGTGGTGCAGTGGCTAGAGTGCCAGAGTGGGTGTTGGGGAGACTCATTTTCCCAGGTTCTAATCTTACTAGTTTTGTGACCCTGAGCAAGTAACTTACCTTTGTGCAATTCAGTTTCCTCATCTGTAAAATGAGTCAGAGAAAAATGTCAGTATCTTTGCCATGAGAAGCCCAAATGGGTTCACAGTCAGATACAACTGAAATGACTGGACAAGCAACAACTTTCATTTGACATATCTGACCATCAGGCTAGGGAGTGGACATCTGCTGAGCCTAAAGGGCCCCTCCCTCTATGTGGGTAAGTCATTTAATGTTTTGTGGTTGTGGTTTGCCCTTAGTTATTGAAGAGGACCATGACATCAGGGAGATGATGACATGCCTTTAAGTTGAATTGGATTTGAGGGAAGGAGGACTGTGCAAAGTCACAAGCCTCACTCTCTAGAGCCATCTGGTTCCAGTGGCAATGTCTAGAGGTGGCCCAGCCATTTTATGTCTGTGACTAAAGCCTACCAGGAATCTGGCCTTAATTTGGGGGTGGGGGTGGACTTTGAGCCTTAGCCACCTGAGCCATTAAGGTATGGGAAGACTTCCAAGGAATGCTAATGTAATTTGGATGAGGAGTGGATTGGATATTGTTCTCAACACATCCAAGGAACACACAGCCAGTTGAGACCATGAAAAATACAGCATCAGGAAAAACAAGAAAAAAATTTTTGTTTTCTATCCTTTGACAACTTATTCGTATGAAATTGCTATTACTTATATATATATATATATATATATATATATATATATAAATATATATATTTATTTGTGTCATTTAGACTTTTTTAGAGGATTTGAAGCAAATTCTTCCACTTAACAATGTCTCATACTTTATTACATTTGTGTAAAAACGTTTTTAATAATATTACTTTTGTTGACTTCCTACCCATGGCTCTTAAAGACAAATTTTTAAAATTAAATCAAAAGGTACTATGTTATCTTCTCTTTTTTTTTTTAAGAATATATTTCAAGTTTATTGTGGTACATAGTAAAAATAACTGCTTCCACCAAACTACTTTCCAATTTTCCCAGTAGTTCTTGTTTAATAGTTATCCTATTAACTCAACCTAACCAAGGAATTTTCAATCTTTAAAGAAAAATAAGTTTTTATTTGAATTCTGCCTGACTAACTAATGTGTAGACATATCCTGAAAACAAAATGTTCATTCGGCTCTTGGTTGCTTTTAGAAAGTTCTCTAAGGACTGCCATGTTTAAGAGTCCCCAAAATACTAAATTCAGAGTAAATCATCATCTTTATAGGGAGCATTTATAAGTTTCACGAAGCATTTTTGTTCACTCTTTTCATCCTTATAAGAACCTGTAATAGAGGTACTTTTATTATCTCTCATTGTGGATGAGAAAACTGAGGCTGGGCGAGGTTAAATGACTTGCCCAGGGTCATGAAGCCTATTAGTGTCTAAGGTCAAATTCAAGTTCAGGTCTTCCTAAGTCTGAGCTCAGTACTAAAAGTGTATTGAATCCAAGACCTTTCAGTTCTGATTGCCCTCATTCAGAGGGCAATCACTATAGCTTTCACTATAACTCATTTTGGGGAAGAAGAGAAAAGAAAAAAAACTTTTATGATTTTAGAGATTTTGTGCCATGAATAGCTACTGTGGAACCTTCTAGCTCTAGGACTATGTTCTCATGGGAAGTTTTCAGAAGCCAACTCTATGTCTAATTAATGAGGAATGGAGGTAACTGGATAGAGTCAGTCTTCCATGGGTCATTGTGAAAAGAAATGGGGGGTGTGGAAAAATATGTACTTATGGGAGCCTTCCAGAAGCCAGTATACTCATCAGAGTCAAAGAAGGAGAGATCCGGCTTAGCCTCAGAGCAGCACACTCTCTGGAAGTGAGAGGCTCCTCCAGGAGACTCATATCAGCTGATCTCTAACAACTAGTCAGAGTCAGTCAAGCTTCTCAGACGATGAAGCCAACTCCTGGCTGGTAATAGCTCAGATATGGAGACAGGTTTGAGGCCTGTTGGACCACCAAGACACAGTAGCAGAAGCCACCCATCCAAAATTAGTGACAGCAACCTTCAGATTGCAGAGGAAACATGGATAGGATTTATCCACCCCATTCAGAAACATAGGAGGATGGGAAGTCTTGCCCTGGCACAAAGTCACAATACAGAAATTGAGAGTAGGGATATGTATAACAAAGAAAACTTCAGATATAATGAAGAAATACTAAAGAGAAGCCGAAGAAGTAAATTCAGAAGAGTAATTTCACAATATGTACCAGCAGAATCTCAGAAAAATAGAATGACTTAACCAGAAAGAATGACTTAACAAGAAATGAAGAGAAAAATGAAATTTAAAAAGGTGTGTGTGTGTGTGTGTGTATGTGTGTGTGTGTGAGAGAGAGAGAGAGAGAGAGAGAGAGAGAGAGAGAGAGAGAGAGAGAGAGAGAGAGAGAGAGAACAAAAAATGAATTGGATATGAAAGCTAAAGAAACTAAAATTTTTAAAAATCAGATAAACTCCAAATATGGAATTATGAAAATCAGAAAAATAGAATCATGAGAATCAAAATCTTGATAAAACTGGGAGAAAATATTGAATTGATAAATACAACTAGAAGCTGTTTTTAAACTGATAAAAAACAGATCTAGTTAATTACAGAAATATCAAGGAAAAATAGATGATCATATTCAAATTTGAAAAAGGAGAATTCACAAAAAAATATGAAATTATTAGATGTTTTTTGTCCAGTGATATACCAAACTGATAAATGAAGTGGATGAATATTTATGAAAATATAAAATATCCAGATGAATAGAAAAAGAAATAGATATTGTACCTAACCCAATCTTAGAAAAATAAATGAGCCATAAAGGAACTCTGAAATGGAAATACAAAACTCAAAGATCAGTTTGGATTTACAAGTGAATTCTGTCAAACATTGAAAGAACAATTTACAAATAGAGTCTTGATACCTAAACCATGGCAAGATAAAAAGAAAGAAAAAACCTATAGGCTGATGTTTCTCATGAATATTGATGCAAAAAATAAATAAAATATCAGCAAAGAAGCTATAGCAACATATTAAAAACAATTAAGCCAAGAATGCAGGTTTAGTTCATTCTTAAATAACATATTCATAAAGAAAAAAATGATTGCATTAATAGATATACATGAAACTTGACAAAAATACAGTATGTATGTTTAATTTAAAACATAGTAATTATTGGATCTTAATAGGGTAAGTGGTTGTGTGTGTGTGTGTGTGTGTGTGTGTGTGTGGCAATAAGAGCTTGCATAAATCTATGATGGGTAATTGTTAAAGCCTTTCAAATAAATCAGAGAACTAAGATGTCCGTGGCTACCATAGTAGCTATAACAATACGACAAGATTAAGAAATTGAGGGAATAAGCATTGGAGAAAAAGAGTCCCGGATCCGTTGATTGAAAAAAGTTCCTGACCCATTGATTGATTCAGTGTTTTACTTAACTCTAGAAACTAAATTTTAAAAACTGAAATAACTTCAAAGCAATCAGCAGTCAGCTAACTACAGCTTTTTGTTTAGTCTACCAAGCACTGGGCTAAATGCTGTGGATACAAAGGAAGACAAGAACAAAATAGTCCCTGTCCTCAAGGAGCTCATGTTCTGTTTGAGAGAGATGACGTGTAAATAATTACATACATACAAGATGAACACAGAGTAAATTATAGATAATCTAAGAGGAGAATAGAAGCCAGGGTGGGAGCAGACCCAGCTAAAAGTGCTATCCCAGGTGGTAACCATGGATAGGATTCGACAACATAGTACCAATTCACTTGAAAGAACAAAAGCTCAAGAATTTAAAGGAAAAGAAAGGGGAATGAGCAGTACCAGATCTTAGACAGTATTGCAGAGTGGTAATAACCATTTGATATACTGGTTAAAAAATATTTTAATTGATCAATAAAATGGATTTGGTAAACAAGTCACAGAAACAGTCAAACATAGTAACATAGTGTTCAGTAAACCCAAAGACCCCAACTGTTGGGGTAAGGATTTAATCTTTGATTAAACTACTGGGGAATACTAAAAAGCAAGATTTTAGAAATTAGTTATAAAGTAAAATGTCATCCCATGGTCTATAATAAATTCCAGATGCACACATAAACAAGATTTTTTTTAAAGTCATAACAAATTAGACAAATAACTGTGGATAGGAGGAGAAATCTTGACCAAACAAGGGATAGAGATGATCCTAAGTGAGAAAATGGGCAAATTTGATAACATAAAATTGAAAAACTTTTGCACTAAATCAATGCTGTTAGAATTTGATGGGGAACAGTTAGGAAAGAAAAATTTTATAGCAAATTTCTCAGAGAAAGTGCTTATATACAAGATAGAGGATTGAAACATACATAAGTATTGATTGGCTCACAGATTCAACGTGGTACACATATCCCTGTGGGAAAACAAATATGTGTTATTTTCACAAAATGTCTTTGAGGCTCAGCATTGTAGCTTAATAAGATGGATTTAATATTGCAGATTTATGCTAACAGAGAAAAAATTAGATATAAAGAGTATCGCTATGTGTGATTAACTCTCAATCGTATGGTATGTTCAGTCTTGAGGCTCTTCCAAAGATTTAATGATGCTAGATAACTCTTAATACCTTATGAAATAAAATAAAAACAAATATAAGACTGCAAACGGACTGTGCTCTCTAATGCCATATGAATTTAAATTCAGTAAGATTTTATAAAACAGTCACTCAGGAAACCTGTCCAAGCTTTATTGTGGGTAGTTAGACAAAGATAACACTCCATTTAGGGGGAAAAAATAAAAATTTAAAAAGAGTAAAGATGTGTTCTCCTTAAAAGATGCGTCCTTGATGCAAGGATACCTTTTTAAAGAAACTGTGATTAAGTTATCAATGACCTTGATCTCTTCATCTTGAAGATAAAATGAATTAAAAGGTAAATCAAAGGATGCCATCAAATGCCTTTTCCATAACATGTTTCATTATTTATCACTCAATATGCTGAGAATTGATGAGAGAAATTTGTTTTTCTTAAATTATTCATGTTGTTCCAAGTTTTTCCTGAGATAAGGAAAAGTTAGTGGAAAAAGGAATAACCAATTATGAAAAAGATTTCTCCAGCCACTTACATACTGATGGGGATTGAGCCTGGACCTGTGATTTCATTGGTGTAGGCAACTCCTGGATGCAGAATTTCCCTCTACCAAGGCAAGCTGGCACCATTTTTATAATTTATAGTCTCGGAGTATTGCCTAGAGCAGAGCCCTGAGAGAGTAAAAGACTTGCCCAGAGTAAGACAGTGAATATGGCAGAGATAGGTCTTGAACCCAGGTCTCCTAGCTGTTAGGCTAATGTTTCATTGCACCATGTCATCTCTTACAGGTTTATAACTAGATCAAGTTGATACAGGTGTTATATCTTTGTAGCCATCAAAGGAAATCAAACTGAATAAGTAACTGCTCATTTATGTGGCATTTACAGTTTGTCAAAGTTAAGTCTCTCTCCCCTATCCAAATCCTCCAACACATCAGTCCTTATAAATAACTAAAGCTGCTGTAGAATTAAAGATGGCACATCTAGGTGGTGCTGTGGATAAAGTGCCAGCCTGGAGTCAGGAAGATGAGTCTTTCCTGAGTTCAAATCCAGCCTCAGATGCTTATTAGCCATGTGACCCTGGTTTGCCTCCATTTCCTCATTTGTAACTTGAGCTGGAGAAGGAAATGGCAAACCACTCATGTGTCTTTGCCAAGAAAACCCTAAATGGGGTCATGAAAATTTGGACATCACTGAAACAACTCAACGAAAAGCATTAAAGCTGTTGAACCACTGAGTGTCTATGAGTAGTAGTTAACCATGCAATTAGCATTTCAAAAGTCAATTCACAAAAAGACTGAGGACCCTAATACTATGAAGAAATTTTTGTGGTGCGATAAAAAAGTGTTAGATTGAAGTCAAAAAGTCTAGGTTCAAATTCCTGCTCTTTTATTTACTACCTGTGTGACCTTGGGAAAGTCATTAAACCTCTATGAAAGTCAGTGTACCTCATCTTTAAAGTTAGGAGGCTGAAGGAAATGATCTCTGAGGTTCCTTCCAGCTAAAGACTATGCAATATGTGGTAAAATCGCATGTAGGTAAAATCTTATTTAAAAATGCAAAATATGTGGTGAAGGTTCAGAGTGCTTCAGGAGTTGAAAAGAAGGGGAGAAAGCACTGCAGGTGAGGCAAGGACAGGGTGGATTAAAGCTTGCATGAATAGAGTGGAAGGGGGAGAGTCTTCTAGGCAGGGCTATCTTATGAGCAGTGGCACCCAGAAAGGAGGAATGTGATAGCTAAGCACATTACACATCATAGGTCCTAAATGATTAATTAAATCAAGTAATACTGAAGACTAGTCCTAGGAAGCAGGAAGCAGTGACAGGCTATATTGACATATAAACACTGCAGAGGGAGAGAGAGTGTATATGTGATTACATACATACATGTGCATATGTACATGTATTTAGACCTCACTCTAAAACTTGAGGGGTCTTCATTCTCCCTCTTTTTCTCTTGTGTGAGTCTTCCTTTCTGGGGCTGTAGGTCTCTTTGGACCTTCTTTCTCTTCCCATTTGTCTTTTCTTGCATGTCCCATCCCTTCTTTACCTTCCCCTTTTTTGCTTTCTTCTTCCTGTCACTATTTCTCTCCATAACATGGAATTGTAGTATATTTTCAAATGACTTTTGTATGTATTTGGAACTTTTCCACCATGTTTAATATCTCTCCAGGGGAAAAAAACAACGAGATAGTCTGGTCTCTTCAGAACATCTAAATAAAGTTGCCTTTGACTGCCTAGGGGAAGAACTTCCAGAGGAAAAAAAAAGTTCTCCTCTCCCTCCTCTACTTAGTTACATCACATGTAGTTACTGAAATTTCTGTTTCATATGCAAGACTCTAGAAGAGTAACTATTTTATTATCATCATAATTACTTTTGTCTGCCTTTGTTTCCTATCAGCTGTTGTTGATAGGAGGCATGTTATCCCTAGAATTTGAACTGAATATTTGAAGTGATTTTCTTTTTCCTAGTTCCTTTTTCTCTGACACAAACAAAATAGTTGGCAAAGGATTAGTTTATAGAAGTTCAGAATGAATAAAATTCACTCATCATGTGTACCATGGAGAGAGAAAAATATGAATTTATTAAGCACTTACTGTGTCTGTGTTTAGGGCATTTCAAATAAATATAAGCAAAGAAAACAGTCCCCCAGACCCTAGGAATCTTATATATTAATGGAGAAAGACAATACTTAAAAGGAAGATCGGAATAGTGAGGTAAGAGTACCCAAACAGAGGAGATGAGGAGAAAGAGAAGTCGAGAGAGAGAGTAAAAAGATGATGATGAGGAGGGACACCAGCCATGAGTGAAGGCAGCATTTTATAGAGGAAATATGGCATAATAAAGAGGGCACTGGAGTTATCTGGGTTCAGATATAGACTCAAATGCTTACCCTGGGCAAGTCACTTATCCTCTCTGTGCCTCCATTTCCTAAGCTGTAAAATAGTATGGTTGGACCTGACAGCATTCTAAGGTGCCTTCCATGTTTGTGTCTGTGATCTGTGAATGTAATTGCCAATGTCAGGCAGTGAGCACAGATAGCTGAAAGGATTATACGTTTATTCATTAAAGAAAAAAAAGTTGAGTGTTACTAACCCAACAACCTTATGATCATGAGACTCCCTAAGAATTTCAGGATGACAGTGGGGTAATCTATCTATTCTTCAGCCACATTTATTGGCTATTTCATCTCAGCACGTGGAGTATCAGAAAAGTTTATCATAGAAATAGAACAAATGCCTTGGATGTTCATTTGAAATGTTACTCAACGTATGTCTGTGTATGTGGAGAAGTTTGACATAGTGATGTTTCAACACTATCAAAAGGTAGAAATCAGATACCTTGAAGGTGTGAGGGAGGAATTATAATATGGTTTAGATCCTAAGGAATGGCAAGTGATGTAAGTGTTCACAGTGGGCCAAAAGAGGTCTGCTTTGTGGTGAGTGATCATCACAATCTGTGACACAAAGGGTTCTTTTCAGAGTGTCCCGAATTGGAGTATAAAATCATCCTTTCTAGATCAAAGTAGATTTATGCTCTAAGTTATTCAGATTTTAACAGCTTTTTAGAGGCATATCTCAAACAAAAAAACTTTGCGTGATCAAATGTCGTTAATGAGACTGTGGCCCCTAAGTGATATAGTCTTAGCATGAACCAGTCATCTGAACTTTAAAAAAGGACTTGTAAATCTGTGAAAACAGCCACATTCTCCCTCCCCACCACCGCCTCCCCACTAACTGCTGACATCCGAGATACAGTAAAGGATAGAATAAAAGTACTTCCTTGGTACAACCTAAAACCAGATTCCAAATTAAATTCCAATAAATTAGAATTGGTACTGGGAAGAAATTGGCTATTACATTTTAGGGCATTATTTGTAATTAATTGAGGAAAAATATATACTTTCACCCCTTCTCAAAATAGCAGTCTGTCTCTCTGTGATCAGGGAATTATTCAAAGAAAGCAGTGTTAAATCTTGTGCTTACTTCAGAAATACCATGTTAAGGACCCTTCAAACTGGCCATCTTTACAAGTGAGACAGTTAACTGAAATTAAATAATGTACTTAAAGTTATAGAAAGCAAGACTTAGAATAGCTACATGTTCCCATGTCTCCTTACGAGCTACTTACCCACTGAAACAGAAAGGAAACTGCCATTATTTCTCAAATTCGCTAGTTCAAGTATTAGATGAAATAAAACTCTAGACAGAAAGTATGACAGGGAGAAATGGCATTCTCTGAAGGAGGAATTACTTTTTATATGTATATTTTGTGGGAGAGTATTTTCCGAAGTAGTAAAAATTCGTTTTTTTTAAAGTTAGCCGTCAGTACATTTTAAGAATGAACTAGGTTTTTTCCCATTAAAAAAGTGGTATAAATTTATCTAGTCTTGAATTCTTGCTTTTAGATGATGATGAACATTTGTTCAGTCACTTTTCATAACCCCATTTGGGGTTTTCTTAGCAAAAATAGAGGAGTAGTTTGCCATTTCCTTTTCTAGCTAATTTTACAGATGAGAAAACTGAGTCAGACAAAGTTAAATGGCTTTCACAGGGTCACACAGCTAATAAGTATCTGAGACCAGATCTTCCTGACTCCAGGATCAGTTCTGTATGCACTGTGCCACTTAGGTGCCAAAGTATTATTCAGTCTTGCGTGATCTTTGTGACCCATTTGCGGTTTTCTTGGCAAAGATACTGCAGTGGTTTGCCATTTCCTTCTCTAGTTCATCTGACAGATAAAGAAACTGAGGTTAGTAGGGTTAAGTGACTTGCCCAGAGTCACATAGCTCTTAAGTGTCTTGAGTCCAGATTTGAACTCAGGAAGATGACTCTTCCTGATTCCAAGCCTGGCATTTTATACACTGCATCATCGGTTACCCTGACAAACATAGGATCTTTGAAATAGTGAGGTATCTTAACCTGAGGTCTGTGTACCCCCATGGTGTCTCTGGATAGAGTTGAAGGAGTCCATGAACTTGGATGGAGAAATTCTCTCTTCATTAATGTCCAGTAAATTTAACATTTCCTTCAGTCATTTAAAAATATTGTTGAGAGAAGGGTTTCTTTAGTCTCACGAGACTGCCCAAGGGGTCCATGACACAAAAACAATGGAGAACCCCTGATCGAATTTGACATCTCATTCCATACAGGAATCAACTCTGCAACATCCAGCCTCTTCCTGAACCCTCTAAGCGGTCCACTTTTTAAGGAAGCCTGTTCCAGCATGTGAGCAACCCAACATTAAAAAGTTTTTTTTTCCTTATTGAGCTGCTGGTTTATTCCATTTATACTCTCTGATCCTAATTCTAAGTCTGGAACAACACAGAATGTCATCTTCCCCTTTACTTGCTAGTGTATAAGCTATTGGAGGAACATAATAGATATCCTTATTTTATAAGAAAAAGTCTTAGGATTAATTATTTGTTCCATCATCCCCCTTTCTCACTATGAGTTCCAACAGTCGGTGTCTTAAAGATTCATAAAAAGGTATCTGAGCTTGCAGCTGAGGCTATGACCACCTGAGGCCTGCATGAGCATACCCCACCTACGCACTCAGGAAACACAGGCAAATGAAACAATCATTTATAGCAGTGGTTTACTGCAGGGTACAGGATAAAGAGAGACATTGTGATGACGATAACAGATGATATTTATGTAGCGCTTTTAAGATTTACAAAACCTCTACCTACATACATTATCTAATTTGATAATGTATTTATTCACCAGACACCTGCAGTGGCCCCTTTTCCCCTATAAAAATCCTTATAAGGTATTTTTAAATAAATTTATATGAACCTGCTTGTCAGTTCAGTTTTAAAAATCAGTTTTATAAATGTTAATGTAAACTACATTGGAGTGTGTGGCAAATCCTAAGAAATACATGCGTATACTCAGTCAAATCAATTGGTTTTATTCATAATTCTAACTTCACATCCGTATTAGCCCGTAGCCCCAAGGTACTGGGTGTCATGGACACTGAACGTGAAACCAGACATTGTGCTGTAGAGAACAGGCCCCAAACCCTAACACAGCTGAGTAGGTGGCCTGTGATTTTCATCCATCCATGCCAGGTATCCATTATTGGCATGGATAATTAAGTTAATTAATAGAAGCAACATGGTGCAGTAGGTAGAGATTCCTGGCATTGCTTCTTACAATTTATGTGACCTTGGGCAGATCATTTTTCTCCAGGCCTCAGTTTCATTGTCTGCAAAATGAGGGAGTTGAACTCAGGGAGGTGTTAGTGGCTAAGTCACTGATGTTAAATGTCTTTCATTATGTACCATTTGTAGTATCCATGGGTTGCGCCTTTCTTTATGCAACAGATGTTTTCTTGCAATTTTAACTTAAAACTAATTTTGGTAATGCAAAGAATCAGTTTGTCATATGATTGATCACCCGCAAAATATCTGTCTTAGAAGCCTGAAGTTTTATAGCTCATATTTGTTTATAAGAAGTTTAGAGTAGATGATCTCTGCGATCTATCCCACTTTCAAAGCCCATGATCCTATTAAAGAAGGCTACAGCTAACTATCTTCTAACCCTAATCCACATAGACAGATACCCCATGCTTCAGATATAAATACTAGAAAGAGCCATACTGTAGGAAAAGCTGTTTCACAGAAACGGTGTAATATATAGATAAGGCATTAATATTAATACATGAAAGCTGTCTACAATGTCAATGGTGTGGCATATATCTAGCGCTTTAGATTTGCAAAGCACGTTACCTATTTCGGTGGATCCTCGTAGCAATCCTTCAGGATAAGTGCCATCCTTACTATACAGAGGAGGAAACTGAGACTGAGAGAAGGTAATTGACTTACCCAGAGTCACACAGCTACTAAGTATGTCTGAAGCAAAATTCAAACTCAGGTTTTCCTGACTCCAAGTTCAACTCACTATCCTACCTATATTATGATTCTTCTGTAATTGTGATTCTCACCCCTTTTAGGTTTCCATATTGGTATGTGTTATTTCTTTACATATCATACCCTTTAAGGTCAATGGAAATTCTGGTGCTAAAGACCTTTTGCATTTCTTTAAAAATATATCCCTTCACATGATAGCACATATATAGCCTACATTAGACTGCTCGCTGGCTTAGTTAGGAGAGGAGAGAAGGATAGAATTTGGACTCAAAACTTACTTTAAAAAAATGTTTAAAATTATTTTTACATGTAATCAGGGAAAAATATTAATTTAAAAAAATCCCAATTAAAGTGATTGCCGAAAACTGAATTAGCTTTTAGGTAGTAGTTGAATTATATAGCACAAAGTTAATAGTGTGCTTGTCATAGAGACTATTGGATAACAAATCTTTCTTTTTTGTGTATTAGCCCAGTAAAGGGAACTATAAAATTACATCCACAAGTGATTCCTGGAAATAAAGTCCAGGATCCTGCCCTTGCTGTGAATGGATGAAGTAAACACCATCAACAATAATAGCCTGATAAAAACTCAAATGAACATAATGGTTCTCCTTCAGACATGCTTTGCTTCATCAATAAAAGAAAAATCTAGCAGGACTGCTTTTTAAAATGTCAGAAGCAGTAAGCTGGATTGATTTCAGTGTTTAAATTGAGGTCATTTTTATCATAAGCCATGAGACTGTGTGCATACTATTTTCTAAAAAGTGAAATAAAAACATAACATACTAGAGACAGGGACCATCTGTTCTACTGACCATGCAACACAATGTTCCATTTACTCAAACATAACGATGAGGTTTGTGGGATCAGCTGTAAGGGCTGAGGTTTTGTAGCCTTGTCCATTTTGTGTGTGGGGAGCATCATATGGAAAGGCTAAGGATCTTAGCCCATAAATTCTAATTTTGAACATACATATATATATATATATATATATATATATATATATATATATATTTTCAGTTATTTCCATTAATACATAAAGACAGTTAACCAAAGCCTTTCACCAAACTTATTAAACTGCTTTATGTAGGAGCCCATCTCAGTATTTCAAGGACTTCAGAGTCCAGTTTTTTCCTGACCAAGAAAAACACCATCAAAGTACATGACATTAGTGTATTTCAATATTTCCAGTTGGTCTTTCATTTGCTTTTCCTAAAATTTCATCAAATATTATCTGTTTAAAATATTCTTTATGATCTTGGACCTGTATGTTATTTCAAAAATTGATTAGAAAAAAAGATAAAATTTCTGCTCTTGGAGCTTAAATTCTAAAGCTGTTATTAACATATGCCTTCAGGGTAGTACAGGCTTTCAGTTTTTATTAACATAAGAAGAGGAAAGGGAAATAAGGATGAGGGGTGGGATAGTTTAAAATACTAAATAATATCCATTCACCAGTGCCTCCAGCTCTTTTCTTTGGAGGTACATTTCAAGCTGCTGTGGTACATATCCATCCAGTAAGAAGTAATTAATTTTCATTTCCCAACTTATCTTTATTGTATTGTGTATGTATCAAATAACTTGATGTATATACATAAATCAGCAAAAATGAGCACAGTATTTCCAAAGTATAAAATGACAGCTTTAAGAATGGGTGCCATTTTGGGGGGAAGCCAGTGTTGATCATTCAGAAACAGAGAGTTGCCTTCTTTCTTTTTCAGACCTTCTACTTTCTTTAATAGGCAGATGTCTTGCTACACCAATCTCTCAATTTCTTTGTAATATAGGCCATAAATCTGCTTTGGTCATAGATTTAGTTTTATTTTTATAAACTGCACCATAAAATTTTACCTGTTTTCCAGAATTCAATTTAGATCATCTAGTCCAGGGGTGGTTCTTAACTTGAAGTTTTTGAGCTTGTTTGAGATACAGGGAGAGACTGACAAAGTGATTTCCATTATTAATCCTGTGTCTTTTATTTTACATATTTAAAAATGCTATTCTGAGAAGTTCATAGGTTTGATTTCCATTATGAATCCTGTGTCTTTTATTTTACATATTTAAAAACACTGTTCTGAGAAGTTCATAGGTTTGATTTCCATTATGAATTCTGTGTCTTTTATTTTATGTATTTAAAAACACTGTTTTGAGAAGTTCATAGGTTTCACAACAGCCAGAGGGATTCACATTACAGAATAGGTTAAAACACCTGCTCTAGTTCAACTTCTTCATTTTATATATGAGGAAACTAAGACTTAGGGATGTGAAGTGATTTATATGTCACAGCTTCTTAAAATACTGAAACATACATCTCCTGATTCCTTTCTTTTGCATCAACTACTGTGCATTGCAACTTTCCTTACTTGTCAGCATCTTTTACCTTATTCTGCCATTCACAATGAAACCTTGGATCATCAAAGGGATTAGGGAGATATTAAATATAAGTAACAAGAAATGGAGTAGACAGGTTTTTTTTTTTTAAATCAAGGGCTTTCAAATCCATGCAGAGCTATTAACAAGCACCAGCTATATCTGGCATTTTTCTAGTTTGAGAGTTACAGGGAGAACAGCAAAATAGCCCCTG